>PVIW01006848.1:0-80992 GCA_004026585.1 Noctilio leporinus | reverse complement strand
GGTGCTATGGCACAGCGGCCCCTCACTTTTGCAGACAAGTGCATGGGTTGCTGTCGTCTAGCTGCTCTTTTGGGGCTGATGCTGAACTTGCCAGAGGCTGAAACAGCACCAGCCTGTCTGCACTTGCAGTGTTCTCTGTGGACACAACACGTCCAGAGCCTCCCTGAAGAGCTGTAGCCCGGGGCCCACCCTAGGGGGCACTCTCCACTGGCTGATGGTCTAGCTGATGAGTTGTCTGAGGCCCAGCCTATCTCCAGATCCAGTTCTAAAGGTGCTCCCGTGTGTCTGATGCTGACTCCTCCCCGTATATTTGCCTGCAGTTTCTCCGCCTTCCGATTCCAGTCTTCCCCACTTTCTCACCCTCAGGGTCTGACTTCCTGGGCTCAAGCTCACTGGACCTGATTACACTAATATGGGCAACATTTTCCCAGTTGGCGTCAGCAATGCTCAGCTTCTGTTCGCGCTCAGGTAGCTCTGGGAGGGTTGTCCTGCTTCCCACAGACACAGCCCTGGCCTTTCAGAAGAGCTTCAGCCAGTGACACACACCACAAAGCCCTCACTGCTCCAGTTCCAGTAGGTGGTTGGTCTGAGGCCAGTCTGAGCCCCTGGCCAGCCTCTGCAGGCTTTCCCGGTGTGTCTGGCACCAGCAGCTTCCCACAATCTCGCCTGCACCTCCACTCTTTATCCTACCGCCACCTTGCCTCCTCCTTACCCTCTGAGTCCACAGTTTTGGGTTTCGGATCATCTGTCTCAGGTCGTTGAATGGGGGCTCCAGGCTCCATGGTAATCTCAATAATGATCACCTTCTTCTGGAGCCTGGGTAGCCCTGGGGTACATGCTCCCTGGATGTCTTTGGGCATGTTTTCCTCGTCCTTGCCGTCAGTGCTGTGCCAGACCTCCCCATCACTGGTGGAGACCAGGTGGGTATCTCCATCCTCCACTGGGGTTGAGCTCTGCAATGACAGTGACCAGAAGCTGGATGGGAGCCCTCAAGCCCTGCCCAGCCCTCCTGATTGGTGCTTCTGCTCACGGGACCTTCTGCTTCAGAATCAGGCCCAGCCCTGTGTCCATACCCACCTCCACCCAGGGGACATGGGAGTCACCTCTAGAGTTCAGGATAAACCTCAGGGAGCAATGCCACCCACACTCCACATCTGCTCAGCCATCCTTGCCCTGGGGTGTGAGCATCACTGGCTCACCAGGCTCCTCGTCTCTTCCTGCTCAGGTCAGAGTTTGCCACATAAACCCCTTACACACACACACACACAAACACAAATAGTGGTGATGTAGATCAGCTCAGATGGGATCTAAGTGGTGATCTGACTCCCAAAAAACCACCCTGGACCTTCTGTGTTACCTGTGAGTTCCGCCCTGACAAGGGCCACCTGGGTCTTGAATGGGTTTGGACCCAGTGTTGGCAGCGGTGGAAAATGCTGGTGTTCCTTTGGCCTCTTTCGGGGCCACGGCCTCTAGAAATATGCAGACAACAAGCGAACATGCTCTTTCTACAAAGGCTCTAGCCAAAGTGAGCTGGTCGGGGGCAGTTTTAGAATTTGGCTCCCTGGTTACCAGCAGGGTTCCAAGTTCTGATGGGTTCTTCCTTTAGGAAATGAGGTCCCTGCCTGGGTCCCCTTCCCTGAGTGATTCCTTGTCCAAGAGCAGTGACTTCCCTTCCTGACAGGACCAGGGACCCGGCCTGACTAGCCCTCCCTCCCACCTGCCCTGGGTTCTGCAAGAGCAGGGCAGCTGCCTCTTAGAAATGTCTCATCTCAGGGCCGCAGCTAGAGCTGCTTGTTGAACCTGGGCTCCCTCTCCTACCAGAATTGTGTTCTTGCACCCCTATAATGTTTTATTTTATTTTGATTGTCCTTTATTTTCTTACAGTGTGATTTATTATTAAAAATTATAACTAATTTAGTTGTTACTTCAGTTATGTTTTAATAATTAACCTATTACCATTTTCTTGATTTTCCCCCTTTACTCTTCCTCCATCAAGCACCCCTCCCTCAGGCCATCCCCCACCATTGCTCTTGTCCAGTGGTCATGCATAGGTCCTGTGGCTGCTCCATTTCCTACACTGTCACTTACATCCCCTATTAGTACTTGTTAATCCCCTCACCTCTTCACCCATTTCCGTGCACACCTCCCTCCCATCGGGCAACCATCAAAATGTTGTCCGTTATCCATGATTCTGTCTCTATACTCCTTGTTTCCTTAGTTTGTTTTTAGATTCTATTGTTCATAGATTTGTATTATTATTATTTTTTTTTTGTATTTTTTGGTCATTCTATTGCTCATAGTTTTAATCTTTTTCTTCATTAATTCCCCTTCATTGGGGCCAAATTTTCTGGTCTTATTTTGGGAGCCTTCCTGGGTTTTTTATATGTTAGGAAGAGCTTCCATGATGCCCTGTCTCAGTCGTGTGTGGGTTCTTTAAGAGGAACTGCTTGGTGCTCTAGCAGTTTCTTCCACCGACTCAATCCCTGCTGGTATTTTCAGCCAGAAGTTGTGGGGACTTATCTTCCTGGCACTGGAACCCTGGGCTGGGGAACCTGGTGTGAGGCTGAGGTTCCTCCCTCCTGATATCCCTCCTGAATTTTTATCCACCACCTATGGGTGAGGGATCAGCCTGTTGCACACCTGTGTCTCTCCTCCCAGTCTAGATGGATGTGGTTGCTTTAATTCTGTAGTTGTCAGACTTCCATTCACTTGGGTTTCTGACTTTTCTGAGTGATGATTGTTCTATATTTTAATGATGATGTGGTTGTGCAAAGAGGTGAGCCATGTCTGCCTATGCTGCGGTTTTGACTGGAAGTTGTGTTTCTATGTCACATTGTGCCACTCCTGAGCATGACATGTGTTGCTGACATTGTGCAGGCATCACCCCCACTATCCAGTTGCAGGCTATTTCATCATCCCAAATGGAAACCCTGTCCCCAAAATACAAGTTTCCCACTTTTTCCAACCCTGGCAACCCGTGATGTGCTTTCTATCTCTTCCCTTGTACCTCTTCTGGATATTTCCTTTGAATGCAATCTTACAATATGTGGCATTTGTGTCTCTTCACATGTGGGCTCTGTCCAGAAAGTATCAGCCATACAAACTGTTTTAATTATCTTGAGATTGACTTGGTACTTTAGGGACAGACCACATACATTTGTTCTTTTTTATCTGAAATAGAAATTTTGTTATTTTAAAACAAACTGGCATATCAATTACAGAGCAGATGTGAAAAAGAAGAAGAAGAAGAAGAAAAAGAAGCCCTTTTTGATATGCGTGTGTATAATCTGGTGGCAGACACTGCTTTGTGAAGTATAACTCAGGGCCTTGTAGCCAGTCAATATTATTCCAAAAAATTCATGAGAATGGAAGACCCCAAGCTCAGTTTAAAAGGCTAGTGTTATCCTAATTCTAACACCAAAATAAGACACTAGAAAGAAGAATATTATAGGACAATATTACATTTTTTACTTGATTTATTTTTTTCGTATTACATTTGTTTCCTTTTATCCCCCATTGCTCTCCCCTGCTCCGTGCACCACACCCCATCTTCCATAATCAATCCCCAACTTATTTTCCATGTCCATGGGTCATTTATAATAGTTCCTTGACTTAAGTCTTCTCCTTCTTTCCCCTTTCTCCACCTGTGGTCACTGTCAGCCTGTTCCTTGTTTCCATGCCTCTGATTCTTTTTTGCTTACTTGTTGCTTTTGTTCATTATTTCAGGACTAGGTGATATCATATGGTATTTTTCTTTCATCAACTGGCTTAGTTTACTAAGCATAACACTACCCAATTCAATCCATGCTATTGCAAAATGTAGTAGTTTCTTTCTTTATTTCTGCTGCTTGGTATTCCATTGTGTAAAGGTACCTCATTTTTTGATGCATTCATCCACTGATGGACACTTAGGCTGTTTCTAGGACTAGGCTATTATAAATAGCACTGCTCAAAACATAGGGGTACATAGGTTCTTCTGAACTGGTGTTTCCAGATTCTTTGGGTATAATCCTAGCAGTGGAACTGCTTGATCAAAAGGAAGTTCCATTTTTAATTTCTTGAGGAAATTCCATACTGTTTTCCATAGTGGCTGCACCAGTCTGTATTCACACCAACAGTGCACCAGGGTTCCCTTTTCCCTACCTCCTTGCCAGCATTTGTTTGTTGATTTGTTGACGATGGCCATTCTGATAGGTGTGATATGGTATCTCATTGTGGCCTTAATTTCCATCTCTCTGATGACTAGTGATGTTGAGCATTCTTTCTTATGCCTGTGGGCGCATTGTATGTCCTCTTCAGAGAAGTGCTGGTTCAGATGCTTTGCCCATTTTTTAACTGGGCTGTCTGTCTCCCTGTTGTTCAGTGGTATAAGTTCTTTATATATTGTGGAGATCAAACCCTTGTCTGAGGTTTCATAGGCAAATATGTTTTCCCACACAGTTGATTTCCTTTTCATTTTGCTGATGTTTCCTTTAGCTGAGCAGAAACTTTTCAGTTTGGTGTAGTCCCATTTGTTTATTTGTTCCTTTATTTTCCTTGCCCTTGGAGGAATATCTGTGAAAACATTACTGTGTGGGATATCTGAAATTTTACTGCCTATGTTTTCCTCTAGAGCTTCTATGGTGGCATATCTTGTTTAAGTCTTTTATCTGTCTTGAGTTTGTTCTGGTATGTGGTGAAATTTGGTGATCTAGCTTTATTTGTTTGCATGTCCCTCTCCAGTTCTCCCAACACCACTTGCTGAAGAGGCTGTTTTTACTCTATGTTATGCTCCTTCCCTCTTTGTCCAATATTAATTTATCTTAGAGTCCTGGGTTTATTTCTGGGCTCTCTATTATGTTCCATTGATCTGTACATCTATTTTTAGGCCAGTACCATATTGTTTTGATTACAGTGGCCTTGTAGTATAGTTTGATATTCAGTATTGTGAATCCTACTGCTTTGTTCTTCTTTCTCAAGATTGCTGTAGCTATTTGTTTATAGCTCCATATAAATTTTTGATGTATTTGTACTAGACCTGTGAACTATATCATTGGTAATTTATGAGGGATTGTGTTGAATCTGTAGATTGCTTTGGGTAGTATGGACATTTCAATGATGTTAATTCTTCCCATCCATGAACATAGATATGCTTCCATTTATTTGTATCTTCCTTGATTTCTTTCTTCAGTGTTCTGTAGTTTTCTGAGTATAGGCCTTTTACCTCCTTGGTTAAGTTTATTCCTAAGTACTTTATTTTTCTTGTTGCTATAGTAAATGGTATTTGTTTTCTAGCTTCTATCTCTGATGTTTCATCGTTGGTATATAACAGTGCCTTTGATTTCTGGATATTGACTTTATATCCAGCTATTTTGCTATGTTTGCCTATTAAGTTGAGCAGTTTTTTGGTGGAGTCTATCGGGGTTTCTATGTACACTATCATGTCTTCTGCAAATGATGACAATTTTACTTCCTCCTTTCCAATTTGGATGCCTTTGATTCCTTTTTCTTGTCTGATCACTATGGCTAGAACTTCCAAAGTTATGTTGAACAGTGGAAAGAGTGGACAGTCTTGTCTTGTTCCTGACCTTAGGGGGCAAGCTTTTAGTTTTTGCCCATTGAGTATGATGTTGTCTCCAGGTTTCTCACATATGATCTTTATGATGTTGAGGTATGCTCCCTCTAGTCCCACTTTGCTGTTTTTTTTAATCATAAATGGATGCCGTACATTACCAAATGTTGTTTTTGTTTTTGGGTTTTTTTTTTTTTACATCTATTGATAGGATCCTATGGTTTTTGTCTTTCATTTTGTTTATGTAGTGTATTAACGTTCCTTGATTTGTGAATATTATACCATCCTTGCATCCCTGGGATGAATCCCACTTGATCATGGTGTATGATCTCTTTAATGCATTGCTTGATCTGGTTTGCCAATATTTTGTTGAGGATTTTTGTATCTATGTTCATTAGAGATATTGGCCTGTAGTTTTCTTTGTTGTGTCTTGACCTGGTTTTGGGATTAGAATAATACTGGCCTCATAGAAAGAGTTTGGGAGTCTTCCTTCTTCTTGGATTTTTTGGAGTAGGTTGAGAAGGATAGGAGTTAGTTCTTTAAATGTTCGGTAAAATTCACCTGTGTAGCCATTTGGTGCAAGAAGATTTTTTTGATTGCTGTTTCAATTTCACTAATCATTATTGGCCTTTTCAAGCTTTCTGCTTCTTCTTGATTCAGTTTTGGAAGCTCATGTTTCCAGAAATTTGTCCATTTCACCCAGGTTGTCAAGTTTCTTGTCATATAGTTGTTTGTAGTAATTTCTTACAATCTTTTGTATTTCCATGGTATCTGTTGTGCTTTCTCCTCTTTTATTTCTGATTTTATTTATTTGGTTCCTTTCTCTTGTTTTCTTAATGTATCTGGTCAAATGCTTGTCAATTTTGTTGATCTTTTCAAAGAACCAGCTCCTGGATTTATTGATCCTTTGAATTATTCTTTTAGTTTCTATGTCACTTAATTTTACTTCAATCTTGTTTATTTTCTTTCTTCTACTCAATTAGTCTTTGTTTGTTGTTGTTACTGTAGTCCTTCTAGATGTAGGGTTAACTTGTTTATTTGAGATGCTTCTATCCTTTTTAGGTAAACCTGTATTGCTATGAACTTCCCTCTCAGGACTGTGCTCACTGTGTCTCCTAGGGTTTGGGCTGTTTTGTGTCCATTTGCATTCATTTCCAGAAACCTTTTTATTTCTTCCTTGATCTCATTGTTACCCCATTCATTATTTAATAGCATGTTATTCAGCCTTCATGAATTTGAATGTTTTTGAGTTTTATACTTGAGTTTGGATTCTAGTTTCAAGCCATTGTGATCAGAGATAATGCTTGATACAGTAAAAATGTTCTTGAATTTGTGGAGACTTATCTAGTGTCCTACCATGTGGTCTATTTTGAGAATGTCCCACGTGCATTTGAAAAGGATGTGTATTTTACTTCCTTGGGATGAAAAGTTTTGTATATATCAGTTAAGTCCATTGATCTGGAATGTTGTTCAATGCCACAATAGCCTTAGTGTGTTACTTTGCTTGGAAGATCTGTCCAGTGTTGACAAATGGATATTAAAATCCTCCACTGTGTGTGTGCTGCTGTCGATATTCTTCCTGAAGTCCCCCCAAATTTTCCTTATATATTTCGAAGTTATAGCTTTCTGATGGATTGTTCTCTTAATTATTGTGAAATGTTCTTCTTTGTCCTTTTTTATGGTCTTCTTTGGGAATCTATTTTGTCTGATATATGTATTGCTACCCTAGCTTCTTTTCAATGTCTATTTGGTTGTAATACTTTTTTCCATCCTTTCACTTACAGTCTGTATTGAGCTTCTGTTCTCAGGTGGGTCTCCTTTAGACATAATATATCTGGGTCATGTTTTCTTGTCCATTCAGCTACCCTATGTCTTTTGATTGGAATATCTAACTCATTTACATTTAAGATTATTATTGATAGGTACCTGTTCATTGCCATTTTCCCTTTGTACCTGTGTTGCACTCTCTCTTTATTCATTTTCTCAAGGCAGTCTTTTTAGCATGATTTTCAGTGCTGGTTTCATCGCAATATATTCTTTTAAACTTCTTTTTTTTCTTGTAAACTTCTTATTGTGCCTTCCATTTTGAGTGAGAATCTTCCTGGGTAGGCTGGTCTTGTTTATACACCTCTGCTTTTCATTACTTGGAATATTTTTTGCCAGCCATTCCTTCCTGGCTTGTTGTAGTGTTTCTGTTGAGAAATCAATTGATAGCTTTGCTGGATTTGTTTTGTATGTTATTACCTGTTTTTCTCTTACTGTCTTCAGGATTCTCTTTGTCTTTGAATTTTGCCATTTTAATTATGAGCTGTCTTGGTATGGGCTCCTTTGGGTTCATCCCAGATTTGTGTGATATTTTTTCTCCTCAAGTTAGGGAAGGTTTTCAAATAGAGAGTTCTATTCCTTATTCCTCTTCTTCTCCTTCTAATATCCCTAGTATACAGATATTATTACATTTCATGCTGTGTTGTATCTCTCTTAACCCCTCTTCAATTATTTTTTGAGCCTTTTTTCATTTTGTTGTTCTGTGTGGGGTTTTTTTCTACTTTGTCCTCCAGCTCACTGATTCAATCCTCTGTTTGATCTAACCTAATTTTAATTCCTTTTGCTATGTTTTTAATTTAGCAATTGTATTCTTCATTTCCTCTTGGCTTTTATTGACAGTTTGTATGCCATTTTTTCACACTGGTGTACTTTGCAGTAAGGTCCTTGTAGTTTCCCTGGCATTCTTTGTTGTTACTTTATAGGTCTTTGTAGTTCTTACTGAGCTAATAAGTTTTTTAATAAACATTATTTTGAACTGAAGGTATGAAAATTTGCTTGCCTCAATTTTTTAGATATATTTCTGGGGATTCCTCCTTATTTTTAATTGGCAGCTATTTCTTTGTTTTCCCATTTTAGGTGACTCTTGGTTTTTTGTTTGTTTGTTGTTTGTTGTGTGTGTGTGTGTGTGTATTAGCTGGTCTGCTTTGCCTCCCTGTCTTTGTGGTGTGACCCTCTATATTAAGAGAACTGTGGGACTCAGTGGTATAGTTTCTTTGCAGTATTGAACTTCATGTTTTTGAGCTGCCTTTTATGCTGTTATTATGGGCTTTCTGGTCATGGTTGAATTTAGGTTGTTGTTGGGTTGTATTTTAGAGAGTCTTTCTCTCTGGCTGGCTAACTAAAGGTCACTCTGCTCACCACATGTTTTATTCTGTTGTAAAGGTTTCACCAGGACAAAAAACCAAACAGCCCAAGGAACAGACCCATGTGCCCACAAAAATAACCTCCACCCATAATCACACTATCAGCAGCAAATAAGCCAATATTCATACAGGAGTAAAGAGATTAAGGCTATTATAAGAAAGAAAAAAAATATGAAGTGACTAATTGAAAAGTGATTTTGCAAAAGGCAGAGGGGGAAGAAATAAGAGTGGGGAATAAAGAAGAAGCATAGAAAAAAGTCAAAATTTACCTCATAGTAAAAAAAAAAAAAAAAAAAAAAAAAAAAAAAAAAAAAAAAAAAAAAAAAAAAAAAAAAAAAAAAAAAAAAAAAAAAAGGAAGGAAGGAAGGAAGGTGGAGTAGAGCAAGAGAAGGAAAGTTTATAATATGAATTTTAAGCCTAAATTTATATATAGAGTCAAAGAAGAAAGAAAAATTAACAAATATATATATATATGTGTGTGTGTGTGTGTGTGTATATATATATATATATATATATATATATATATATATATATATATAAAACAAGTAATACAAGGTTCCTCCCAGCACTATAGTAACAAATGAGCTAGATTTATATAGTTGGGCTGGGGATGAGACAGAACAAATGGTAGAGGGAAAAGGAGTATTGAACGTAAGGAATGAAAGTCAAGCTAATACAAAGAAACATTTACATTTAAAATGAAAAAAATAGAAAGGGTAAGAGAAAGACAAGATGGATTGGGAGTAGGGATTGATAATATTTGAAATTTGAAATACAAAAATAGTGATTACCTAGATATGAGCTTAAAAAATATATGAATAACCAACTTATCCACCACTACCAAGTAAGATTAATATAGGTGGGGTGCAAATATGGGTATTTTAAGAACAAGAAAAAGAATTTAAGATAAATAATGACAATATCAAATGGTTTTGAGAGACTGGAAGGGGAAGTATTAAGAGTGCAAAATGAAAATAAGTAGTAGCTAGAATTACATAAAATTTAAATCCAAGATAAGAGGAGAAAGAAGAAGGTAAAATGGGGTTAAGAAAAAGAAGCAGGGAATATATGAGGTTTGAAATAAACTATAATATAAAACCTGGTAACATATTAGGCTCCAACTTGAAGGGTAAAAGATGACTGTTTAAAGGCTTTGTAAGGGGGAGGTTCGCATCTGTTGGCCCTGGTATCTAACAAATTATCTTTTCAAAGCTTTCTCTTTTTTACCCTTTAGAAATATTCCCAGCAGGATACTCAGCTCCTGCCTCCAGTCCTGAGCTTGCTCTTCTTTCATTTGTGGCTCTATTAGATTCACCTCTCTGACCAGTGCTCCGTTCTGATCTGGACTGGGTCCAGTTCTGTCCCACCCCCTCATGCTGTCCGTGCACTATGTCCCTCTGAGTTTTTGTTTAGTAGAGCTGCTGTGCCTCCAACTGTTTAATAAAAAGTTTCCAACTTGATCTTTCCTAGGTGGTGTGGCACGAGGGAGAGCCCTGTGGTGATTCACCAACACAGGACAGTGGTGGAGTCCTGGTCCTTCTCCCTCCATCTATCTTCCACCTAGGGCGGGCCATGTCTAGGGCCTGTGCCTCTCTCTGCCCTGGTAGCTCACGGCTCCTGAGATGATCCACAGCTGTCTCTACATTGTGCAGCCAGAAACACTGGGCTGGGTAGCCATGGTGGGCCCCCATTTAGGAAACACTGGCTCTTGGTCACTCCTGCTCAGTCCCCTTTCCATGTTTGCACTCACTCACCACCTCTCTCCTTCACTTTTCATTCTGTATTTTCACTCCAGGTCCAGTTTGTGGTGAGAGCAAGTGGACAAGGCTGCTAGCTACTGTGTTGCCATCTTTTCATGTCCTGCTTCTTTTCTTTGCTCTGTCTTCTCTTCTCCCAGTCATCCTCTCAAGGGTTAATATTAGCCCCATAACCTCGAATCTCTTTTTAATTTACAGCTTCCATGGTTGTAGTCATCTAGTCTTCTAACTTCAAAGATTATTTTTATCTAATGACATTCAATTTGATATGTCCTCTTAGGATCCCATTCTTGAGAAGCAAATTAGCATATCAATTTAATAATACATTAACTTCACAACTTCCAATGTATTAAATTTGAACTCAAAGTTTTTTCCTACAAAACTACTTTTGTCTTTCCCAATCCATTGAACAAAAGTACCATTTATCCAGTTCCCCAAAAAGATATCTGGGAAATACTTTAGATTTCTTTCTTACCTTCTCATCTCTCTTATTATATCATTCATGAAGCCTTGTCAATTTCTCCTCTGGACAGATGGGAAATGTTACAGAAAGTAAAAACCATACACACACACACATATGTATACATATATGTATATATTATGCCATTTCCCAATAACCTTCACAAATTTAAAGATCCAAATCATTATATGATAACATCAGTAAGAAAAATAATTCCTATACAATATATTCATATAACAAATGCTTCCACACATATGTAGTAATCACACATATATACTCTATAATTCTTTTATTTTTTTTAAGATTTCTATTTATTATTCTCAGAGAGAGGGGAAGGGAGAGAAGCAGAGAAGGTAAGGCATATCTATGTATGGTTGCTTTTCACCTGCCTCCAGCTAAGGACCTGGCTGGAGACCTGGCTTGAAACCTGGTTATGTACCCTGGCTAGGAATGACACCAGAGACATTTGGGTTCTTAAGTTGATGCCCTATCTACTGTGCCAACAACCAGGGCTTGTAATTCTTTTAAATTTGATCAGACATAGGACATACATTTGACTGAGTATCAATGATACTCATGGACACAAAATTCAGGATGGCCAAAAATATTGTTTGAAGGATGCACATGTACATTCTCCTATGATCGTGGGCCACATTTGCGAGCTAGGTAAATGTCGTCCATGCAAATGGAAGGATTTCATCCATTTGCTTGATTGTTTTATTACTGGAAGAAAATAATTTTATTGACCTGAGAATATATAATAAAATTTATTATTTACTATATTGTGTTTCTACTTTTATTTAGTTACAGTAGGCTTCTCCCACAAATAAAAGATTTTCAGGAATCTGACTCTAAGTTCCTATCAATGACCAGAGTGAACTAAATTAATAGAAGGAATTGCCCCTTTTTATTTATTCTACCTAAGCCAGGTCTCCAGAGGAATGCTTCGTTGTTGTAGACAATACATTGTCGGGTTTGCTGGCTGGCCTTAATGGGATGTTAAAATCGATTGGAGCAATTTCTCTGCAACCTGAGAAGCACTGTAGGTTTTGTGGTATATTGCAATTTTATATCCTTCTCATGTTTTCTTAAAATTTTTACATCACTAAACCAGTGTCTTCCTTTGTTTCTGAGACCACAGCTTCCTTTTTCTGAGGAAACAATTCTTGTAAATGTGAGCTATACCTGGAATCCGGGCAGACCCACCACAGTGGTTGTGTCAAAGCCATGACAGATAAGATCGTGTATGGTAAGAACTATATTGAAAGTGCAAGGAGGCTAAAATAGCATTTGTAATTAATAACAGTGCAGCTATATTGAGAGAACAGTGCCCCCTTGTGAAGAAAGTCTCATACTTGTGAGTACTGTTCTAATGTTTAAACACAGATGGTGGGATAAAATAAACAAAAGCAACTCTATTTTTATTGATTATTATCTATTGTTTTTATCACTGTTAGAATAGTTATTTTCCTGTGTCTTTAGAAACTCGGGTAGGCTCCTCAACTTTCTGGTAACTGTGATGGCAAAACAGTCCACAATCACTTCACAACTTCAAAACACAGTGTCAATTTATGTCCAGTCCCAGAAATTAATGATGTCTCCTTTTTGGAAGTTTGGGCCCTTTTCCATCCCATTAGTTCAGGAAGTAAGGACGGATCAGCTTCTTTTTCTCTCTTTCTTCAAACCCTGTGCATTCCTCTTCCTCTAGCTTGCCAAAGCAAGTTTCAAATTGCTTAGCTTTGGGGCATGGTGAAAGAGAATAGGTATGGTGACTGTCAAGTTCTTAGTTAAATGATACTGGCTTGGACTAGTAAGTATTTGAAGCTACTTTCTTCTTGTTACCACTAGTAATCTGTTCATGCCTTCTGGTCTCCTGTCTGTTATGATTGTTATTTCATACTTTATATTTTTCAAATAGGGAAGATGAATTTGCATCCGCCCCCCCTCGCCCCCAACTATAGCATAAGTATTTTAAGTCCCAAATTGTTTCTTTAGAGTTACTCTCTTGATTTAGGATTAATAGATTTTTCCAGAAATTCCTGAAGGTTAGTGGGGGAATCTCAAAGAACTGTCTCCAAGAACATTGTCTTCACCTCTCATCCAATTTCGTATTTTCTCAATGTGGGTGAGGGATTTACAAAATACCTAAATTTTAAGTTACCTGAAATGTATCTAAATTTTGCATTATTTGAATGTGTTCAGCCAAGCATACATTCTAATTTTTTCTCTTACATGTACAAAGAAAGTCTAAGAGAAGTATGAATTCTCCCATGATCAGTGTTGACTAGAGGAAAATCTAGTAAGCCAGTTCAAATCTGGCTGTCAGATAATTTGCAGTATGGTTTTGTTCAAGTACACATAGTTTCATACTTATTCTCAGGTGAAATTATTTAATAATGATAAAACTTCTATAAGGAATGGAGAAAAGTAAAAATCTGTAAGTGGCTCAGAAAGTAAACACAGAACTAGTGAACTGGGACATTGTATTGAAGAGCTGAATATAATACACCATTTTATCATTTCTGTAAAGTATTGCAATAAGAGAGTAATTATGACTTTACTATAAAAGTGTTGTGGGTTTGTAGTCATAAAAGGGTTATATTCTAAGGGATGTTATTTTCTCAGGGCATCAGGCAGTCTCATGGAGCAGTCAAACCACAAATAGAACTTTTCAGAGTTCCCTTCCTGTTTTGGAAATAGAATATAAAAACATCTACTTATATATCTTATGCATTATTTAAATACAAATGTTGATACATTCAATAATGATGACAGATGTTTATCACAATTTAATTACATATTACTGCAATAGCTTTCATCAATTATGTCTCATGTCAGTGACAATGCAATTGTCCTTTCACAAAACCTTTAAGAACTTATTTTAAATAATCAAACATACATCAAGTTGCCGATATAAAATTAAAGAAAGTATACATGACTGAAAATGTATACATTTTAGTTAAAACTAAAATAATTAGAGCATACAAGTTGAAGTTCTCATGAAAAATAGATGCTTGAAACAATTCCTGACCATTATTTTGCAATATTACTCTGTACCATAAAACAAGAGCAACATTTTGCTGAGGAGCGAGACTGTTCATTACTAACCCTCCAGTGTGCCCCCCACCCCTTCTTACCACTTAATTACATCTTGAGAATTTTCACTTAGATCCTAACTTTCAATGCAGTATTGTAATTGAGTGGTAGCAGCTAATAAAGCAGTCTTTGAACTTAAATAATAAGTGTAGAGCTTCTTATATTCTCCAGTGACTTTCCAAGAAAAATATGTGTTCAATTTGAGGTCTGACAGTAAAATACACAAGGAATTTCTTGAATAGGATGCAAGTAGGATTAGCAATGAACATGAGAGTTTGTAAAATATTTAAAAGTTAAAAAAAAAACAGAATTAAAAAAATTATTTATTTATGTAGAGAAAAGAGGGCTTTTCTTTCTTCAAGTGCATGGTAGAAATTGTGTGCTGATTGGTTTTGTCTCCACCAAGCATGAACAAGACTCTGCTTTTAAATGTATAATCACCTTTGCACAGGTTTCTGTGGCAGGAATGTGGAGGCCCAGGCTTCTTTCCCTCTGGAAGCCTGAAGTCTCTTTTGCTAAACAAATTTGTAGGAAGACCAGGATATGGTGAAATGTGGCCTTTCTTCTGTGTGGAAGCCAAGAGCTGAAATAGTTGAGAATCTTCTTTTTCTATATCAGTGTATGTATTGACTTCTTTAATAAAACACAACAATTTTAAGGTAAGGACAAATTTCTGAAATATTGTGCTTTGTGAGCTTGGAGGAAGAAAATGTTGGAACTGTGTATATTACTTGCTATACATTTAAAATGATTAGTTCTAATTAGATTAGTCATAACAGTAATGCATTTACATATATTTAGTGATTTAGAAAAATATAATTAGGGTTTCTCTTAATGTCAAACTTTAATGTAGGTAGGAATTTTCTATATAAATAAATAGCTTGAAGATTTCTTTTATATCATTTTTAACTTTTAAATGTTTGACAAAGCATGTACTTCTAATAAAATATTATTTTCTGAGCCAAAACACTATTCCATTCATGAAGAGCATCGTATAAAGCCAGTGTCATGTGGTGGACCCAACCTGCAGTAAAATCCCTCTGGTGCTGCCGATGAAACAAGAACCGTCCCCAACAGCTCAGTGCCCAACAGCTCAGTGCAAGGAGATCTGACCAGTGGCTTCAGGTCAAAGGCCCAGCTTTTTGTTCCCAAAGATCTTTTACTGAAAGGGGTAAACTTGGAAACATGTAGCTTGTCAATCAGTGCTCATCAATGCTAATTACAGGGAAGCAGGAAAAACAAGTGAGGGGGCAGGGAGATCTCACTCAGGTCAGGATGTGCATTCAAATTTAAAACACTTCTGTAGTTGATACAACAAAGGATCAGGCTAGGTGAGAGAACAGGTCAGGCTTCATAGTAACTAAAGTATTTTCCCATGACCTAGTCCCCCTCCTCCAGGGACACTGGTTTTACATGAAAACATGTAACTACCTAGCATTCCTGGTTTTCTGGTTGGGACTTAACAGGTTTTGCCTGGCCCACTCGAGACTCCAAGTTTCCATGTTTTTTCCCAGGTGGAGCCCAACAGTGTCAGATTTGAGGAGAGATAAAAAAAATACTGAGTCATAAAACATGTTAAAGGAACAACCTAATTACAACCACATAATTCAATGGCTATATAACAGTGAATAACTCAGAACAGGGAAACAATTAATGGAAGAAGTAACTTCCAGGCCCTGGCTGGTGGCACAGTGAATAAGACACCAGTCTGTGAACCCAAAGGTCGCTGGGTTGATTTCCAGCCAGGGCACATAACCAGGTTGCAAGCTTGGTCTCCAGCCAGGTCTGTAGCTGGAGGCATGTGAAAGGCAACCATACTTTGATGTCTCTCTCCCTCTCTGCCCCTCTCCCTTGCCCTCTGAAAATAATAAATAAAAATTTTAAAAAAGAAAAAAGAAAACACTTAGATCTCAATTAGTGGTGAATGGATAAATAAACTGTGATATATTCAGATAACAGAATAGGTTTTAACACATAAAACAAATCTATTAAGCCGTGAAAAGGCATGAGGAAACTTAAATTCATATCATTGAGTGAAAGAAGTCAAGGATATGACATTCCAGAAGAGGGAAAACAATGGGGGAAGTTTAAAGACCAGTGATTGTCAGGGTTAAGAAGGAGGGAGGAATGAATAAGTGGCAAACAGATGACATTTTGGGCAATGCAAATGTTTTTTTTTAATAATGGAAGCTCTGCTGGTTTTGACTGTGTCTCTCCTCCCCTTCTATTTCATCTCTTCCTCCTCCTTTTTGTTTCCTATTACTCCTACTATTGAAAAAATAATTTTAGCAGACACCTTATATAAATCACTTAGTGTTCAGACCTATACTATGTGCTTTTAGATTTTAACTTTGTCAACGTGAGAAGCATCTAAACCTGTAGATAAATTATAATAGTTCATTTGAGCCACACTGATGGCAGAAGCCAGGAAGCAAGATCTCAAATGTTCTGCAGCTTCACTTATGCATTTGAAATTGAGGGAATGTAAGGAAGATTACATGGAGGTGGGAGAGAGCAAAGAGGGTGTCTATAGCTTATGTTAACCTAGATGCACAGAAACAAGGAACGGGGCTTAAGTCAAAGATAAACCTTTTACTAAAGAACTTGCAGGTCTGTGGCATGACTACTCACCAGGACCTACCCAGTTAGGAATTTATGATCAGATCACCCTGTGAGGTTACTTTCCATAGAGCTGGTTTTTCACTCACAATTTAATGTTTACAATTACCCTTTGAGATACATATTATTTTCACCATTTTACAATTGCGAGCAATTTAAATTTTAAAAAGATGAAATAACTTTACCAAAATCTGAATGTCTTCCTTCCATTTGTTTATTACATGAATACTAACTACATGTGACTCTGATCTCAGATATCTTTTCCCAGGTCAAAGCTAACATAGAATGCTTGGCTTGTCAACCCATCCTGTCCACTGGGCTTTCCTCACTTCTCCAGTTTTACCTCCTCCATCTCACTTCAAACTTTCCTGATTTCAGTCTTCCCCTTCTGTTACAAGCATGACAAAGTTAGTCTTTCCTCCAAATCTACCACCGTACACTCTTTCTTTATCCCTAATGCTCATTGCTACATTTGCCTATCCAAATAATATCTCCCTTTAATGTCAAGCTTCTTACCACTTCTTCTGTGGAATCTTCCTTTTTCTTCCATAAGATTCCTCTTCTGAAAACTTTTATCACTAAATATTGGTAGAAAAGAAAAGAGAGCCAAACACGTACAATGACTGAATATATGTAATTTTTTAGTGTGTTTAATTATGATATTTGGCTCCAAAATCAAGTAGTTGAGGCAAACACAAATGCACACAAGCAAACAAACAGAAGATAGCTCTATTTACTGTCAGTGTGAACTTGGACAATAACCTCACATTTATATGTCTCAGTTTCTCACCTGTAAAATAGATTAATAGTATTACACATCCATAGAATTTTGTATTAAAAGGTATAATGTATTGAAAATACTTGGTATTATAATGTATAGAAATTATATAGTGATCCTCTTTTTAGGATGGTGGCTAGGACTTACTTTACTTCTTAATTGTCTATAACTAAAAAATCTAATCCTCTTTACATTTCTACTGTGTCCTGTGAAACCTCCAAACTCAGTTGTCAGTTGATTGTTAGTTTTAAATAGTTTCCAGAGGCTTTTTTTTCCACAAAGAAGCATGATTAATTCGAATATGAAATATTTTTACAGACATGTTGACCTTGTGTTACTGTGCATGACTTTGTCCTATTACCATTGTGTTCTTAACAACTTAAATATTTATCCAACATAATAACAATAATTATAAAATATAATTCAGCAGCTGTTAGAACCCATATTTTTGTTGCTAACAAATTCAATTAGAGGCTTTGCTAGCTAAACCAATCAAAAAGTGGGTAACTCTGAAAGGTCAATTCTGAATTATTACTACCCATAATTATTTCCCAAGCCATTATGCTTATAAATATAATTAAAATGGAAAACCATAAAAGTAATTATGGAAAAGCAGCAAAAGTAGGTCCTGAAAGTTACATGCATATGAACAAGACACTTGTCTATAGAAATTACTTCAACTGGATTACCCACAATAGGACTGTTTCAGTAACTGTTATGTAGCCATTGCTATTTATAGACTCCCTATTGCAAAAATGTTTTAATTAATCAACTCCAAACAATTCATGGGGGTGGAGTGCTAACTGAAGCAGTTTTTAAATGCAGCCATAAAATGGGTAGCAGTTAAATATAGAGATAATTATACCCTTAATCACATTAGATGTCTTTTATAACAGTTGAGATGGATGTAAAAAATCAGTCAACAATTAGAAAATAAGTCTATATCGTATCATTCTGATAGATGAGTTAAAATATTATACATATATAAATATAAATTTAGTTCAAAGTTTTTCTCTCCTTTTCCCATCATTTATCAACTTCATATCTTACTTCTTATCTGTAAAGCTAAATTCCTTTTGTCCTTTATGATTTGTTGAGGTTGTCCCTTTCTTAAGTGCAATGTACTGAAATAATGTAGATAAATGTAAATAAAATCTGATGTTGTAATCAATGTATTATTACTAGAGCAGATAATATTTTCTTGTTATACTCCTAAATCTTTAGAAAACCAAGGTCCAAATACATCAGTAATTCTGAAAGTCAAATCTGACATAGAATGATTTATGCCCATTGGATTTGGTATATGCAATTAACAGTTTGCATAAAGAAGTGTGACAAGGGAGTGCAGAGTTTTTTCTGGAAGACAATGGAAAAGTGAAAGGAAGATGGGGTTTGCAACCTAAACACTTTAATTGGAATTTCAGCTTTGGCTGATTACTTAGCCTCTCTGAGTCGTAATCAGTCATAATTACCTTATCTGAACACCATTTTATAATGATGAAGGCATAAATCCTTTAGAAAAATGTAGTAACTATTAAATATATGTACCTAACAACATAATACCAAAATACATAAAGCAAAAACTGAGAAAAAAATAAATCTTTCAATATTAATAATTAAAGATGTCAATTTCACATTTTCAATAACTGATAAAACTGGGAAGAAAATCAGCTAGGGTATAGAAGACTTGAATAACAATGTAAACCACTAGCCTAAGAATTATCATTAGAAAAAATACATCTAATTATGGTAAAATAGAGGCAGATAATATTTCATAGAATACATCAGTTAAATTGCTAAAGCAAGCTGTAGGTGTTGGGTTGTGATCCATGTGTGAGAAGGAGTTTTAAAACTGAAATGCAAACAAATTAGATTTTAAATAACTTTTAGAAATTTTTAATTATCAGAAGTAGCATTTGATCACCATAGACAATTTTAAAGTATCTAATAGCTTAAAAGATAGATATCACACACACTATAATGTTAAGGATCTATGTGTTTTTGGATGCATGCTTTTCTATTTTTCTTTAAAAATTAGACATACTTTTAGAAAATCAGTTCACCCTTAAAATATATGTCAGAAAATTTCCACATTATTAAATATATTAATATAGCAAATTACCTTTAGTTTATAGTATCCTATCATTAATTTATTATTTAAACATTGTTTAACATATGTAAGTTGTTTTCACATTTACATAATAGAGTTTCTTGCTTTTTTTTTTCTTAAAATTTTTTATTTATTAGTTTTAGAAAGAGGGGCAGGGAGAGAGGCAGAGAGGGAGAGAAACATCAATGTATGGTTGCCTTTCACCTGCCTCCAACTAAGGATCTGGCTTGCAACCTGGTTCTGTGCCCTGGCTGGGAATCTAACCAGCGACCTTTGGGTTCTTAGGCTGGCAACTTATTCACTGTGCCACCAGCCAGGGCTTTTGCCTTTTTTTTTAATTAATTTATTTAAAGTTTTTATTTATTATCTTTTAGAGAGAGGGGAAGGTAAAGAGGCAGAGAGAGAGAGAGAAAGAGACACCAATGTATGATTACCTTTCACCTGCCTCCAGGTTCAGACCTGGATGGAGACCTGCCTTGCAACCTGGTTATATGCCCTGGCTGGGAATCGAACCAGCGACCTTTGTGTTCACAGGCCCACGCCTTATCCACTGTGCCACCAGCCAGGGCCCTTGCTTGTCTTTTAAATGATTAAAATGAATCCATATAGTTTTCAAAGCATTGTAAAAATGTTTAAAATTCAGATTCCTAATTAAAAATGTAAAGTAATGGAGAAATAAAGCTTAATATACAGCATATGTAACTGTAGTCTTACTATCTTCCCTCTGGTAAAGTTAATAGAGGAAACTAAATGCATCTGAACAACAATATTTGGGAAAAATGATATGTAGTTTTCTAATTCTCTCTGTTTACATCTGAAAGTTCAATAACACCTATAATTTATACAATTTATTAGGCATTCCTTAAATGTTCTCTAACATAGTCAATGGACCATATTTTTATACCAGGTTAATACAAATTTGGTATCTACTATTTTCAAAGTGTTGATGATAGTAAGATGTAAGGGACTCAGACTTTTCCCTTTGGGAAAATCGAGTGGTCAACTGACAAAAAAGATTTGAAAATGAAACTACATAAGTACTATAAGAGACCTATACAGTAATAAAGAAATGGAAAGTTTCCTAAAAATATATATTTCTTGCATCAATATCAAAGTTTTATAAAATCTTGAGTATAGAGGAGAAACTGTTTAAAATGCAATTGAAAATAAATGATAAAAATTCTCTTTATATATATATATATATATATATATATATGTCACTGTACTACTATTAGTGCATAGCAAAGTGTCTCACTTGATGGCACACATTCACTAATTATGTGTTTTTTGATCGATTGTCAGTGATTTGGCTTGCTTTCTTGCATTTGAGACTGAATCACTATGTAACTTTGAGCAAGCAACTTCAATCTTTTATATATATTTTTTCCAGTTGGCAACTTCAAATAGGTAATAAAAAAGGTGACTTATGTGAATATTTATTCATTTAGAAATTCTGAATATTTTAGAGATAATTTTATTTATTTATTTAGTTGTAAAGATTTTATTCACTATTTTTAGAGAGAGAAGGGCAGGGAAGGAGGAAGAAAAAGAGAGGAACATCAATGTATGGTTGCCTTTCACCTGCCTCCAGCTATGGACCTGGTTACATGCCCTGACTGGGAATTGAACCAGCAATGTTTGGGTTCACAGGCTGGTGCCTATCCACTGAGCAATCAGCCAGGGCCTGGAGATAATTTTAGACAGCAGAATAAAATAATACACAGATAGAATTATGCTTTTGTCTTTTTTCTCTTCATGGAATTAAGCAGAAAGATGCAAAATTTAACTTTTGAGAGCTATACCCAATTCAAAAAATTAAAAAAAAAAAACAACTAAAAACCCTATGAGATTACTATGCATATTAGACAAAAATATCAAATTCTAAAGCACCGCAATGTGAACCAAATATAATATTGCTAACATAATTTTAAAATATGCATATATCTTTAATTTATATATTATATATATAATATTATATATTTATATAATAATATATATTTATATAATATTATATATTTATATAATATTATATATAAATATATAAATATTATATATTTAAAATATGCATATATTTAAAAATGCATATATCTTTCATTGACATGAAAAATAATTCTGAAATTGAGTTATCAACATTCCTACATTTGTTTTTATTACAAATCCAATGAAGTATTTCATCCATGGATGATGTACTCTTTGTAGAATTTATTACACTTTTAGTAGTAATTACTATCAAGTACTTTTGTTAGTGGTAAAAATTTTAAATTATTCTGATTCACTACATGCCATCCATTGTAGACTTTACTTCAAGACTAATGGCCTAGAAATTTTTAAGGTGAATTTTTCTTTTCCGCCCTTTGGGTATTGTGTGCCATAGAAGAAAAGGGATCTACTTTGGGTCCTAAGGAATTGGAAACCATTTTAAACACTGCAAATTAGGACTGATTGATAATAAAATGAATATTCATAATTGACTTTACTTTCTTAATATGAATTGAATTTTATTCTTTGGTTTCTGGAAAATTGTCTTTTGCCAGAACCAGCACACTCTGCTGCTATAAACTAGAAGTCAGGGTCCTGGTACATCTCCTGGGCTATCCTAGTACTTGCAATACAAGCTCTATCTAGGCAGTTTTAGTCCTTAGAACTCTCAATGTTCTCTTTTTATTTTCATTAAACATTTGCCCCAAATACTGAGCATTTGGTGTTCCTATCATGGGTCTACAAACCTTATATTGAGAAAATATCCTGTGTGAACAATGCTAACTTTGGGAAATAAATAGTGAGTGAGAGCTGATGTCTCTGTATGGATAAAACTTACAGTCTGGTGGAGGGGGTGGACATTAATAATAATTTTTTAATCATCTTATACATGAGTATGAAGTTGCTATTGTGGTTGTGTAACCGAGGTTTGGCTGCCTACAAAAGCCAAACTCATGAGGCAAGTGCTGAGGCAAAAGGAAAGAGATTCCCAGACCTAATCCCAACATGGTGGGGTGTTGCCTTCACACCAAGAAACAGTTCTTGCACTCCATCAAGATGTCCGAAAAGTTCAACTCAATTCTGACACTATCTAACCAGGGATAGCATCAGATTCCATAGGTAAAGGTTTCAGTCCTACAGGACTGCCCCCAACCCTTCCCACCAAACACATACTTCAGACACCAACCTCAAGCCCAGAGTCTTACCCATGTTTCTAACACATTGACTACACATGGAAGGTTTCAACTCAGAATGCCAATCAAAACTGCAAGTTGTAACTTTACTTCTGACAACCCCTCTTTGGGTTTGATTAACTTCTAGAATATCTCACAGAACTCAGCAAAAGCCACTTACTCACTAGATTGCCTGTAAGTAAAAAATGCATTAGAGAAGCTTACTTACTTATTTAATTTTTTAATATCCAATTCCAAAATGCCTGGGCAGTGCTAGGTTCTTGATACCTCTGCAGACAACAGATTACTGACTTACCAAAGAAAAGAAAATTGGATGAAAGTCAACTAAATTCAGTCCAACCAATCAATTTTTTGCAGTTACAGCAGTCCCCCCTTATTTGCTTCCCCTGCTTTTGCTTACAAATGGTCAAGGATTGTCCAAAAATGGTAAAAGAAAAATCCCAGAAATAGACAATACATACATTTAAAATTTTGAGTATTGTGATGGTATCTTGTGCCATCCTACTCTATCTTGACCAGGATTTGAACCATCCTTTTGCCCCACACATCCATGCTGTCTGTATACACTATGTACCTGCTAGTACTTAGTACCATTCTTGGTTGTCAGATCAACTGTCATGATACTGAAATGCTTGTGTTCAAATAACCCTTATTTTACTTAATAATGCCACATTTTGTAACTTT
Source organism: Noctilio leporinus (assembly GCA_004026585.1). NCBI lineage: Eukaryota > Metazoa > Chordata > Mammalia > Chiroptera > Noctilionidae > Noctilio > Noctilio leporinus. The sequence continues at coordinate 57,576 of PVIW01006848.1, read as the reverse complement.
TATTACAGTACATTATTATAATTGTTTTATTTTATTATTGTCAATTTTGTTAATGTTTTACTTTGTCTAGTTTGTAAGTTCAGTTTTATCATAGGTATGTATGTGTAGGAAAGAAATACCAACCTGTAGGGTTTGGTACTATCCAAAGTTTCAGATATTCACTGAGGGTCTTGGAACCTATCTCCCATGGGTAAAGGCGGACTGAAATACTTTTCCAATGATAGATAGGAGTTTCAGGTTTTAATATGTGAAATCAAAGTAAACAGATTTGAGCAAGGGTCTGCTAAATTTTCTTTCAATCCAGGAAATATAACCCAATCTGTGTGATTTCTTTCTTTTAAAAATAATTGCTTTCTATACTTATAAGGCACTGGCAGAGGAATTGAGAACAATTTTATTTTTTTGCAAGTGTTCACTCATTCACTCATTCATTCATTCATTCATTGTTTTCAAATAAAATCTTAGTAGAATTTGTAGTGTATTCCATGTACTAACCAAATTAAAGATTTTGTTATTATTTTCTTACCTATATTATTTTAGGACATAACTTCCCTGATAAGTCTAGACCTTTAAAAATGAAACCTATGCACTGGCTAGTGTGGCTCAGTAGATTAAGCACTGGCCTATGAACCAAAGGGTAACTGGTTTAATTTCCAGTCAGGGTACATGCCTGGGTTGTGGACCACGTTCCCAGATGGGGACACACTAGAGGCAACCACATATTGATATTTCGCTCCCTCTTTCTCATTCCTTTCCTCTCTCTATAAAAATAAGTTAATAAGATATTTTTAAAAATGCAACCTATGTTGCCTTTGTTAGTTTCTTTTGATTAGAACAATTATTACATTGGTTTTAATGCAATGACATATGAAATATCTCTTGAATGTGAAAAATATTAGTGCTGTATTAGCTTTTTATTAAATTTATTGAGGTGAGATTGGTTAATAAGATTGTAAGAGCCCTGGCTGGTAGTTCAGTGGATAGGCACCAGCCTGCAAACCCAAAGGTTGCTGGTTCGATTCCCTAGTCAGGGCACGTAACCAGGTTGCAAGCCAAGTCTCCAGCCAGGTATGTAGTTGGAGGCAGGTGAAATTGATGTTTCTCTTTCTTTCTTCCTCCCTGCTCTTCTCTCTAAAAATAATGAATAAAATCTTTAAAAATAAAGATTGTAAGATTTTCAAGTGCAATTTTAACACAGAAGTTTCATAGAGTTCTCTATGGCCTTTTTACCAAAATGAGTGGGGTTTTGCCTGCCTGCCATCACCAATTGTCAAATTCTAGAGGCAGAGGTTGGTGAGAAAGGAAAGAGGTCTTTATTCAAATGCTACATAATCTGGGAGAATGGCAGATTCTTGTCTCAAAGTCCATCCCCTCCAGGAAACCCAGTGGAAAACCCAGCTGCTCTCAACCAGACCAAAACCAAGGCAGTGTCCAGCGTTCCTTTTCCCATTACTTTTTCCCATTAACCTAAGGGGTAAGGACCCTTGGACACCTCAGGCTGCCATGCGGTGGTCATCTAGGTAGCTCAGCTTTTCCCTCCACCACTGTCAGTCCTCAGGCTTCCTCATTGGAAGCCAAATGCAGGGCTGCCACTGCCATTGGCCATGTGGGTTTCAGGGCCAAAAGGTCCTGTTAACCCACCCACCAGTACTTTCACAAGGTGGGTAAAGATAGCATCCCTTCCTCCCTTGGGATTATATTAGTTTTCAGTGTGGGAGGGGCCAGGTGGTTTCTCAAAATGCCTAATTAACTTTCCAAACTTCCAGCTCCAGGAGAGCCCATCCCTCCACTAATCCCTTCTTTTCCCCTGGCTACACTGACAGGTTTCTCTGTCTAGCACCTCCCCCTGCCAATATTCTGACTTCTATGACCCATGTACCTGACTTCCCCTCCACCAACCCCCAATCAGGCACCATAAGGGAGTAGGAGGACTTCTCCCTCCTACCCAATCCAATTACCTTGTTCATCTTGTGCAATGCCGCAGTCCCACCTCCTGTCTCCCTGGTCTTTTCTGAAAACCCCACCTTTTCCCCAGATCTGGCCAGGCTGTCAGTATCAGTCTCCCATAATAATGATGATCTGGATGAATATGTCTAAAATCTCAAATTTTTTGTTCCATTGTTTTCTTAATATTTCTACATTAATATGTGTTTGTGTGGGAGGTATCAGCTGGTACTTAATGACCACCTCTGGCTGGGAAATTCAGTTCAGCATATGAATTGACTCAGCCTTGTGCATACCAGTGAGGTAGTAAACCACTAGGGACCAGGAGTGAAACTCACCCCTTCTCTCATTTTCCACCATAATACCCCAAACAAGCAATTCTAAACTTTCATACAATCCATGAAGAGCCATTGAGTATCTGAGAGGCAAAGTGGGCATTACATGAACATGTTAGAGTAATTATAGACATTCCATCTATGTATATGTAATTTTATAAGATTCTTTCTTTTGTAAGATTTTTTAATTTATTATTTTTAGAGAAAGGGGAAGGGAGAGAGAGGGAGAGAGGCAGAGAGGGAGAGAGACATCAATGTATGGTAGCCTTTCACCTGTTTCCAGCCATGGACCTGGCTGGTGACCTGGCTTGCAACCTGGTTATGTGCTCTGACTGGGGAATTGAACCAGTGACCTTTGGGTTCGCAGGCTGGTGCCTTACCCACTATGTCACCAGCCAGGATTGTATGTATATTTTTCATAAAATTACTAGGGAAATACATTGCATGGTTTTTGGAGACTCATGGATCACAGTTCAAATGCTGTCTCTTCCAATTTTTCATTGGGTGAATGTAAGCAAGTAAGTTTATTTTTTAAGTTGGATTTTTTAACATAAAATGAGGATAATAATATGAACTCATTAAGCGGTTCCAAAGATTAAATAAATAGCATACTTCAAGAACTAACCTAAAGGCTCTCAAGTTTAATAGAACAGCATTTATTTAATTTTATTTGCTATAAGATAGTTAATCTTTTCAAAACAAATATTCACTAAATAAGTATGACATCCTTATTTATGCTTTATTGTTAGAGAACAGGTTTGTTTTATCAATTGGTAATTGAAGAAGAAAGCATAAAAGTGAAATCCAACTATCCATTATCTTCCATTGACTAATATTGATTATTAAGTATTGTTATTTATTACCAGTAGAAAGTTTATGCACTTACTTGTTTTCAACCACAGGATTTTTTATTAGGGGCATGAGCTATCTTCATTTTGATGTTTCTTGAATGTGTACTTCAGAATTACTAGCTAATTTGAAATTAATTTGTTATCAAATTGCTAATTTCACCTTCCTCCAGATTTGTGGTATTGCAATAGGAGTGTTTTCCAGAGCTAATTTACTATTTTTCTTATAGACTTACTGGGACTTGTGAAGCTTAGATAAAACCAAAACTAAAAAATATTATGAGGAAATAAATATATATATATTTTTACATGGCATCAACCTTAAAATATCAACCAAATTTGGTAAAGCAAATATTGGCTAGCAAATAAGATTTGATTATAATGAATAAATTGTGTAGAGACTTTATTTCTAACCAGTTTTTTTAATTTGGAAAAGGAGCTAAGATTTTAAATATCAAAAACTATAATGAAAATCTCCATAACTTAAATATTTTAGCCAAAACATTTTTCATATGCATGGTCATTTATATGGCTTACTAAGAAAAATTTTGGCTGTGTGTTATATTTCTTGAGAAAGCAATTTAAACAAGAAAGAGATGGCTGGAATGGGACTCTATTATCAAAAGCAACTCATGTGGTCATATGTTTTGGTTCTAATGCAATATAAATTAATGCCCAATTTGTCCAAACAGATGGCTTTCTGTTCTATTTAACTGATGGCCAAGGGCAAGTAATTCAGATATCTTTGGTAGCCTTGTCTCATTGTTATAATCAGAAAATTGTTTGTTCTTTTTTTCAAAAAAATATTTAATTTATTATTTTCAGAGAGAGGGGAAGGGAGAAATACAGAGAGGGAGAGAAATACCAATGTATGGTTGTCTTTCATCTACCTCCAGCTACAGACTTGTCTGGAGACCTGGTTTGCAACCTAGTTATGTTCCCTGGCTGGGAATCGAACCAGCAACCTTTGGGTTCCCAGGCCAATGCCTTATTCATTTCTACTTTTCTTATATTTTTCCAAGAGGTTAAGCTAAAAGTAAAATAAAGTAGACTGATGTGCTTGATGTTCATGCATTAAAAGTTTATATAGTTTGGTGCAGAAATACAAATTTTGGGGGGCCAGACAAACCAACATTGAATCCTAAACTAGATCATGTCTGACTAAAAGTTCTCAAATAAATTAAACTCTTTGAACTTCAATATTTAAAAGAAATATAGAAATAATTACCTCTACCTTAGATTGATGTTGAGATGATTTAAAACAAGATGATGTTACCATTACAATGACTGATATATTATGGTTATTTGTTATATTAAAATTGTTGCTACTTTAATATATCAGCAATAATATCATTATTTAAAAATAATTTAAAAAGGAATAATGACTACTAAAAACAAAAATGCAACCTTTGTAATAAAAAATGTATTATTAAATAACCTTGTTTCATTTCTTTTCTGATTATTTAACCAGTCAGTAGAATAGTAGTATACTGTTTAATGGGTGTATCTTAACTGTAGCAAGAAATCTTTAAGAAGTCTAGTCTGGAGTTTTGTGGACAGGATGGAGCTATACTGGACAAATGGTAGAAAATAGAGAGCAATTTTTAGTTAATTCAGTAAAAATATTACTCTGATTATTAGTTTCATGAAAGTGGAAATAAGTAATGTCAGACATAGGGACCCACCTTTTTCAATTATTTGAATGAAGTGTTAATTATATTATAATCATAGTTGTGCATAGTATGAAGCTGGAGAAGTGCTATGACACTGAATTTAATAAGACAGAAACATGATCCAAATGTAGCTCATTTTAACAATGGAAAGTTAGTTATGACTGGATCATACTGAATGAGTAACAGTTTGAGGTGCTAGAGATGAAAACTGAATTTTAAGGAAGAAAAGCCACCTAACAGCTCTATAGTCAGATTAGCTACAGCCTGAGTTAATTTTGTGAAAAAAAAAAAAGGTAATTGGGACTATAACAATAAATAATAGTTATATGGTCAAAGATTTTTTTATAATGCTATGTAGAGAATTTTTATCTAAAAGCTAGTGAAGAACTAATGTAAATCATTAAATAAAGGACTAAAATTATTCATTTGTGTTATCAGTTTTCTCTTATTTATACTTTTAAAATATTTAGCTTAGGCCTGGCTGGTGTGGCTCAGTGGATTGAGCACTGGCCTGCAAACCCAAGTGTTGTGGGTTCGATTCCCAAGCAGGGCACATACCCAGGTTGCAATCCAGGTCTCCAGCCAGGTCTCCTGCTGAAGGAAGGTGAAAGGCAACCATACATTGATGTTTCTCTCCCTTTCTTTCTCCCTCTCTTCCCTTCTCTATAAAAATAATGAATAAAATCTTTTAAAAAACAATAAAATAAATTTTATATATAAATGGGTTCACAGGCCAGCACCTATCCACTGAACCACCAGCCAGTGGTTTATATATATATAATTTATGTCCTGCGTTTTTTCTTTATATTACATCATATAAATTTTTGATACTATTACAGTCAATCCCACATGTTGTCCATGTCCATGTTATCCATGCTAGTTCCTTGACTAAACTGTTCCCTTTCTTTGCCTCCTTCATTCCTCCACCCCCCTTCCCACTGCACACTGAAAGTCTGTTCCTTGTAATCATGTCTCTGGTTCTGTTTTGCTTGTTGTTTTCTTCATTATTGTCTGGTAATGGGTGAGATCATACATTATTTGTCTTTCACTGACTGGCTCATTTCACTAAGCATAATATTTTCCAGATGAACCCATGTTGTGCCAAAAGGTAGGAGTTCCTTTCTTTCTGCTGCATAGTATTCCATTGTATAAATGTACCAAAGTTTTTTGATTAATTCATCCACTAATGGGCACTTAGGCTATTTCCAGCATTTAGCTATTATAAATAGCGCTGCTATGAACATAGGGGTACATAGGTTCTTCTTAATTGGTGTTTCAGGACTCTTCAGGTATAATCCTAGCAGTGGAATTGGTGAATCAAAAGGTAGTCCCATTTTTCATTTTTTGAGGAAATTCCACATTCTTTTCCATAGTGGCTGCACCAGTCTACATTCCCACCAACAGTGCACCAGGGTTCCCTTTTCTCTACATCCTCCCAGCCCTTGTTGTTTGTTGATTTGTTAATGATTGCCATTCTGACAGGTGTGAGGTGGTATCTTATCGTGGTTTTAATTTGCATCTCTCTGATGGTTAGTGATGTTGAGCATTCTTTCATATGCCTTTGGGCCCTTTACATGTCCTCCTCATAGAGGTGCCTGTTCAGGACCTTTGACCATTTTTAATTGGGCTGTCTGTCTCCCTGGTGTTGAGTCATATAAGTTCTTTATAGATTTTGGACATCAAACCCTTATCTAATATATCATTGGCAAATATGTTTTCCTATGCAGTTGGTTCTCTTTCAATTTTGCTGATATTTTCTTTAGGTGAAGACAAACTTTTCAATTTGATATAGTCCCATTTATTCCCTTGCCCTTGGAGAAGTATCTATGAAAACATTGCTGTATGGGATATTTGAAATTTTACTTCCTGTGTTTTCCTCTAGGACTTTTATGGTGTCATGGCTTACGTTTAAATTGTTTATCCATCTTGAGTTTATTCTGGTGTATGGTGCAAGTTGGTGGTCTAGTTTTATTTATTTTTTTGCATGTTGATGTCCAGTTTTCCCAACACCACTTGTTGAAGAGGCTATTTTTACCCATTTTTATGTTCCTTCCCCCTTTGTTGACTATTAATTGGACATAAAGTCCTGGGTTTATTTCTGGACTCTATTCTGTTCCATTGATCTATATGTCTATTCTTATGCCAGTAATGGATTGTTTTTGATTACAGTGGCTTTGTAGTACAGTTTGATATCTGGTATTATGATTCCTCCTACCTTGTTCTTCTTTCTCAAGATTGCTGTGGCTATTTGTGGTCATTTTTGGCTCCATAGAAATTTTTGAAGTATTTTTTCTATCTCTGTGAAATATGTCATTGTTATTTTAATTGGGATTGCATTGAATCTATAGATTGCTTTGAGTAGTATAGACATTTTAATGATGTTAATTCTTCCCATCCATGAATGTGCTACATGCTTCCATTTATTTGTACCTTCCTTAATGTCTTTCTTTGGTGTTCTGCAGTTTTCTGAGTACAGATCTTTTACCTCCTTGGTTAAGTTTATTCCTAGTGTAGTACATTTTTAATTTTTATAAAAATACAATGAATAATTTTTGTTTATTTGTGTGCATTTAATTTTTTTAAAGATTTTATTCATTATTTTCAGAGAGAAGGGCAGGGAAGGAGGAAGAAAGGAAGAGAAACATCAGTGTATTGTTGCCTTTCACCTGCCTCCAGCTATAGACCTGTCTGGAGACCTGGCTTGCAACTTGGTTATGTGCCCTGACTAGGAATCAAACTGGTGATCTTTGCCTTCACAGGCTGGCATCTATCCACTGAGCTATTTGTGTGCATTTTAGGTTTTTATATTAAGGTAGGCTCTCTCTAAGGATGGTCAGAGCCTATCACTGTTTTTACTAGTAAATATATATTATCAGATAACTTTCCAGAAAGTTTTATAGTATCATACTGTACATAGTAGCATGAGAGGGAGAATCTGCCTTTTAGTAATGAAGGGAACTATCCATTTGCTTATTTTTTTTTTATTTCCCCAAATTCTTTCATTATTTCTTTTAGCCAAGGAGTGAGGGAGCTGGCACTTAGCCAGCAATCATGGTATATCTATCTGTTGGCTTCCTAACTGTATGGCCATCATGATTCAAGAATAAAGCCTAGAATCACAGTTATAAAATAATAGAAAATTCTAGTGTCTCACTTTAAAGGCTGATGTTTGGGTCCTTTTGAAATGCCAGCATTAGCCTATGCTCCACCTGCTATCCATGACAGTAATAGGTAGGATCACACATGGGTTATATATTGAACTTGTATGAACTAGAAATAAAAGGCAGAAAATAATTTCATGAAAAATGTTTTCCATATTTTACACTTACTTATAGTTAGTTTATTTTTTTAATCCCTCTAGGGAACATGAGCTGAGCATAATCAAGTGTTTCCACTACTATAAAGTGTGGCAACCTAACATTACAGTTGACCTACTTTTTGGATTAGTTAATAATTAAAGTATCCCAAACAAACACACAAACAAGCACTGACTTGCTTTTTAATTCTAATTACATCATGTCTTCATGAAATTATATTAGTGTTATATACCTAGAGGGAGAGAGTTAGGGCAGATAGTTTATAGCTGTTCAACTTTAGTTGATAGTGTCAAAGTTCCTAACCATAGTTCATGTATAAAAGGTCACACAGGTATTTAATTGTCATTTTAGTTTATAAGGACTGATGTGCTGGACCACATTATTTCTCTGTTCCATCTAATTTTTATTATAACTTTTTTATTTTCATTCTATTCAATTTTAGTAGCTTATTGAGATATAATTTACCTAACATAAAGTTCACCCATTTTATATATAATTCACTGGTTTTTAGAATATTCACAAGTCTTGCAACCATAGTTATTACATAATCCCAAATATTCTATCACCTTCAAAATAAAACCCTTACCCAATAGCAGCCATAACCATCCTTTTCCCCATATTCCCTGCCCAGACTCTACAGATTTTCTGACAGGATATTTTATATTAATAAGATCATACAATATGTAGTCTTTTCTTACTTTTTTTCATTTAAAATAACATTTTGTGGTTCATCATGTATCAGGGCTTCATTCCTTTTTATTACTGATTATTATTTCATTAAATGTATAAGCCAATATTGTTAAGTCGATGTCTAGCAAAAATTTTGTGTGTGTGTATGTATGTGAAGTGCTGTGGGAGTCCCTTGCACATTTGATTTTGGGGCTGTCTGACTTTTGGCATTGATTGTAGAAGTTCTTTGCATAATCTGAACATGTAACCTTTGCTTCTTCTATACATTGCACATATGTTTTCTCTCTTTGTAGCTTGCCCTTGTACTGTTTTAATGTACATTGATGAAGGAGATTTCTTAGTTTTAAAGTTTTGTTATCAGCCCCAGCTGATGGCACAGTGGATAAGGCACTGGCTTGTGAACCCAGATGTTGCTGGTTCAATTCCCAGCCAGGGCACATATCCAGGTTGCAAGCCAGGTCTCCAGCCAAGTCTGTGGCTGGAGGCAGGTGAAAGGCAACCATACATTGATGTCTCTCTCCCTCTCTGACTTTTTCCCTTCCCCTCTAAATAATAAATAAAAATCTTTAAAAATATACATATAAAAATGTTAAAAAAATAGATACTGCTTTGTAAAGTTTTTTTTATCAATCTTGTCTGTTTTTGTTAGTGCTTCGTGTGTGTATGTGTGTGTGTGTGTGTGTGTGTGTTTGCTACCCTCACCCAAGGATATTCTTTCATTGATTTTAGTAAGAGAAGAAGCAGAGTAGGGAGGAGGGGGGAAGAGAAAGAGAGAGAGAGAAAGAGAGAGAGAACATCGATATAACAGAGAAATTGATTGATTGTCTCTCAGAGGCTCCTGGATTGGGGATCGAACCCCAACCTTTGAGTGCATGGGACAGTGGTCCAACCAGATGAGCCACACCAGCCAGTGCTCTTATGTTCTTTTTAAATAAATCTTTCTTAAGTCCAAATTAATGAAAATATTTTATTATTCATGTTCCCTAGAAATTTGACTTTTATACTTACAAAGCTGTCTTGATATAGACAATGTATTTCTCCTAAAGGCCCTCATGAAGTGGACAATGTCAAGTGTGGTGGCATGTTGACTTGAATAACATGGTACAGTAGTGTCCCCCTTTCTGTGGGGGATGTTCCTAGAGCCTCAATGCCTATCTGAAACTGCAGAAATCATAGAACCCTATATGTACTATATTTTTCTATACATAAAGCCTATCGTAAAGTTTAATTTATAAATCAGGCACAGTAAGTGATTAACAACAATAATAAAATGTAACAGTTATAACAATATACTATCATAAAGTTATATAAATGGTTTAGTGGCCATTACTAAGTAGAATAAGGTTATTTGAACACAAATATTGAGCTACCTTGCCAGTCCATATGGTAACTGAGACAGCTATTAAGTGCCTAATAGGCAGTTGGGTTCCATAGAGGCAGATGCCATCTCACTAAGGTGAACTCAAAGAAAAGCAACACTTCAGGGCTGGGCTGATGGACATCTTACACCAGACACCCATCCCAGCCCTGGACTAAACAACATTCTAAGTGCAAGCCTACAGCTCTATGACTCAGCATTATCATAGTATCAAAATAAAAATGATACATCACATTCATCATTCAACAGATACACAGTTCCATGTGGAAGATTGTTATAATTAACTTTGGAATTAAAATGGTATTGTGGCAAACATTACTCTAAAAGAATCCTAAAACATATGTTCAAAGGTAGTATTTTCTTATTTACATACATAAGATTATGTGAACATTAACCTTTAAAAATGCCAATTCTTTTCATTTCTCATCTGCTTTTATATGTAGTTTTATTTTGATCCCCATACTAGTTCGATCCCCATATTAGTTATTTTATGTCTAGAACGTGCAAGCCAATAAATGACACAAGTACTCTGATTAGCTTGGCTTGTATTATAGGAGAAATGCCATATTTAATGGTGGGAAATGCTTCATGATCCCCTTAAGAAGTAAACCCAAAACAATGATCTGATGATTTGTGATAAATGGTATTACTTGAAATTTAAATACCAGAGATCAAAATGATGTGTATATATATATATATATATATATATCCATATGTTTTTATATATGTTATTTCTATTTCTGGTATTTAAGTTTCAAATAATACTGTTTGTCAATAAAGCATGATTGCTTTAAATATAGAAGTAAAATTAACCTCAGTCTATAGTTCCATTCAGAATACATATATTTTCTTTTTTTTTTTTTAAGATTTTATTTCATTATTTTTTAGAAAGAGGGGAAGGGAGAGAGGCAGAGAGGGAGAGAGACATCAATGTATGTCTGCATTTCCCCTGCCTCCAGCCACAGACCTGACTGGAGACCTGGTTTGCAACCTGGTTATGTGCCCTGGCTGGGGAATCGAACCTGCGACCTTTGGGTCTGCGGGCCAGTGCCTTATCCACTGTGCTACCAGCCAGGGCCTACATATATTTTCTTTACTTTTTTATACATTAATCACATATTCCATGTACTGAAATATGAAGGAAAAGTGAAAATGCAGGATCTGTAGTTGAACTTTTGAATTTTGGCAGGGGACATAGCTACTAGCTGGAACAACTCCTCTGGTGTAGCTCTGTGAGGTTATTTATTGCCAGCAAAACCAAGGAAGCAACAGCTTGGGCCCCAGACGTGTGTTTAGAGTGACATTTACTGAAAGGAGACCATTGTTATATATGGGAAGAAGAACACTGGCAGCACTGTTAGGGTATAGGTATTAATGCAGACAATAAAAGGTCTTAGTTTGGTTTTCTCTTTATTTCCATAAATTTCAAAGAGCAACCTTTCCTTTTTTACTTATTGAAAATTGATTAAGATTTTTTCCTCCCTTTTTCTTCCTTTTAAGGAAGCAGCCCTCTATCCAATTCCTGACTTTAAAGAAGAAAGTAAAACCTTTTAGATCTGAGATGAATCTGTGTATCTTAAAGGTGTTTTTAAACATGTATTTTAAAGTTTTAGTAAGCTGAGCTTTACTGCTTCTAGATATGTGAAGTAACAGTTCTTGTTATTAACTAAATTACCCTGACATTATTTAATAAGAAAATAATCTCAGTGCCATTAAGGTTTTAACACATTGCTAAACATAGGAAAAATTATGTTTTAAGGACTAGCCACACATGCAATGGTGTATTTCCAATAGACAAATTCAGATTAGGCACTTTAAGACTTAAGTTCTCTATATTATTAAAGTTGAATCCTAAAAATACAGATACTACATCTAATATAATAGAAAACAATTGCCATCAGTTGGCTTATGGAAATCAGTTTGATGTGAATGTTTAAAGGTCAGGAAACTCTTGAACTGATCAATTTACTTGAGACTGGGAAGTTGGGATTCACAATACACACAGCTGTCAGGCCTTAGCTTCCAAGAGAGCAAGTAAAAGATTAAATAATAGACAAGGAGAAATCAAAAGATAATTAACATAATTTCATAAACTGCAATTTTTTTGAAATAATTGATCAGCATGTACAATGCATTGTAAAGCAGATTTGTTTTTTCACCTTGATGTTCAATAGGTGATTATCTTTTTTCTAGCAGAATTTAATCATCATGTTTGTGTAATCAATAAAGACAATTTAATTTTGGAATAAGATTATTGATGTATTTAGTTAAAGTCACCACAAAATATTTTTTTTTATATTAGACATTTGTTGTAAAAGCAGATGATGGTCTGGATGTTTTATGATCGACATCTCTTGGAAGGAATATAGACATGATTATAATGAAATTGCTGTTACTGCAGATCTGGCAGTTTAATGTTACTCTAGAGGCACTTTGTAGGATTTTATTACCAATTACAGTAAATATCATTTCTCTTGTGAAAATGTGAAAGATGAGTTTCAGTGGACGTGCTCTTTTTTTTCCAGGGTGATATCAGTGAAATGAAAGCAAACTCATACATGAGAGATAAAATTTATTTCATACATAGGCTATCCTGCTAAGTAGGCTCAGGATGAAAAATAAAATACTACGAGGTTTGTCCAAAAGAGGTCGGCCATTGTTAATATAACAAGAATGGTTTGTGTGACATTGATGTAGCCTGGCAGCCAAGGACAATGGACCAGAATGTGCGTGCATGAACCATGATGACTTCACTGTTCTAGTCAGTGGGAGTGATAGATGCTATTAAGTGAGCACATGTACTGTGTAGCCATCAAATTCAAAATGACTGAGCAAAAAGAGCAACAGATCTGCATCAAATTTTGCGTTAAGCTAGAACATTCCTTTACGGAAACTATTCGGATGATTCAGAAGGCCATGGCTGTGGGCAACTGGTGATTGGCAGTTTCATTAGGACAACATGCCCACTCATGCATCACATCTCATGCAGAGACTTTTGGTGAAAGTTCAAATCATCCAGGTGACTCAGCCTTCCTACAGTCCAGATTCGGTCCCCTGTGACTTATGGCTTTTCCCCAAACTAAAATCACCTTCAAAAGGGAAAAGATTTCAGACCCTTAATAAGATTCAGGAAAATATGATGGGACAGCTAGCTGATGGTGATTGGGAGAACTGTGTAAGGTTTGAAGGTGCTTACTTTGAAGGGGATTGAGGTGTCATTGTCCTATGAACAATGTTTCTTGTATCTTCTTCAATGAATATCTCTATTTTTCTTGATACATGGCTGGAGGCTTTCTGAACAGACGTCATATATATAATGAAATACATGGACTACCAAACTTAAAAAAAAAAAAAAAAAAAAAAAAACTGGCTAAATTACTTTTGGGAGTGAATCTTTATGAAGAAATTATATGTACAATTGGTTTAACATTATAAAATCTAATCTATGAAGTTATTCATTTGATGTAAATATCCAGTATTGATCATATATTTAAAGGTTGGTTTGGAGGCTCACTATATTTGTGATTTCTATTATTATTTAGACTACCCAGAGAAAAGGTTGTTCATTTGAGTGAAGAGTACAGAGGCCTCTTGAGTTACATAACTCTCTCTCCAGTCCCACCATATATCTATGTAGAGATACATAGCTATATACATAGATCTACACAGAGATCTGCCTACCTATCTATATATCTATATCTATATCTATCTATATTTTTTCCTCTCTTTTTCCCAAATTACTCTCCTGGAATAAAATCCCCTTTGTTTAAATGCCATTTCAAATAGATGGCATTCCTATTAGAGCAATAGGGACATATGTAATCATTTCAGAATTTTAGGAAATACTTTTATAATAAAAAACACATAAAATATAATGTATCCTATTAACAATTTAAATGCATAGTACAGTATCATTAACTACATGTGCATTGTTGTATAAAAGACCTCCAGAATATTTCCATCCTGCAGGACTGAAAATCTATACCCATGGTGCAGCAAATCTAGGAAGCATTTTAATCACAAATCAGAAATGGTGTTTTTTCTAATTGGTAAAATTTTAAAGTAAATGTGTTATCTCATGTGTGTGGATGTTTTCTTCCTTAACATAAAATTGGTCTTTTTGGATTTTTTTAAACTAAAAGTAACACATGTCAATTCAACATTTTAGACAATATAAACACATATTAAGATTTTAAAAGGCTGTCATATTGCACAAGTTGTGGGTGCTTGTTAATGATTGTGAGATTACACTTTAGTATTTTTATTATATACATACATTTTATAGCAATAAGATTACATTATATTTCTTATTTTTATTCATATCATAGGCAACTATTCATACCAAAATTATTATTCTATAATATTAGTTTAATGGGCCTATCGTATGCTATTATATCAACGGCCTGTCATTTCTTCAATTTCCTATCAATGGACATTTAGCCTATATACATTTGTCACTGTTGTATTAATACTACAAAAACAAAAGCTGATGTTTATACCTTTTCACAATCATCCAATTATTTTCTGGATGTGGAACTTCTGGTTCAGAAGATCCAATTTTAAAGCTTTTACATTGTGCAAAATTGCTCTATCTTACTTGGCATTGATTGGTATTTCTCAGCAATTTAAAGAATGGATGTTGTCCTCAACAGGGGCTAACAATGGATATCTCTTTGTAATCTCTTCCTAATGAAAAAATTTTTGTTAGTAAATAGTTTGGCAGATATATATTCCTCACCCAAGGGTATGTTTATTGATTGGAGAGGGTGGAGAGACAGAGTAACATAGATAGGTTGCCTCCAGTAAGTGTGCTATCTGGGGGTTGAACCCGGAACGTAAGAATGTACCCTGACCCTGACCATGGATCAACCATTTTGGGTACCAGGTGATACTCCAACCACCTGAGCCATCTGGCCAGGGCTGCAGTAATATTTTTAAGTTACAAAATGTATGGGTTCCTGTAGCTATCTTCCCAATCCCTCAAACCAAATTAATTAGCTTTCCTGGGAGTTAGATGCTTTTTTATAGTTATTGTCAGAGTTTTCAGTGTTTGCTCTTAAAACTCTACATATTATTTTTCACTATGACAAATGATTATATAGCTTGCTTTGTACTCACTCCAGGAGTAGGAGAGGGAAGCAAAGAGTATGAGTTTTAAAATATTACTATAATTTTCCAAAGATACTATACCATTAACTATCAAAAAATATATATTTTATTATGTTTCTCATAATAAAAATTATTATAGTAAATAATATATTGCTATTTTCAGGCCATTAGTATGTTTATACATGGATATAATTTTTAAAAAATAATTTTTCAACTTTTCTCAGTATTTTGGAATGAGAACTGCATCCACTTACATCAAACACATCTACTTAGACTAAAAACTAAGACTACATGTTATCAACATGACTTGGTTATTCATCCCCAGGAAATCTTCACTCAAGAAAGATAAAACTATAAACTAACAAATAATATCACTTTAGAAAACATATGCAAAAATAATTTATGACACAACTGCTCATGGTATAAGTGAAGATCTTCACTTTGTTATGTCTGCCAATTTGGAAGTAATATGTCACAGGTGTTTTACAATTCTAAATAGTCACCTCACTCAAAAGACTTACATTAAGCCACTTGTGGCAAGATCCAGATAGTATAAGTATCCCACCTTTGACTTCTACCTTCTGAATCATTGCTAAGATCTTGCTTGCTAAAATGGTAGTTTCCCTTACTGCAATGATTTCTACCTAATAAACGTAGCTTTTCTTTTCTAGCAGGTTGTCTGGTGATACTTTGGGGAGTTCACCAAGCTTAGGGAACTTTGGGAGAGTCCCACTGATGTCAATTAAGTCTTTCTCACTGCCTTAGATCAAAAGCCTTGACTCAGAAGTAGCGTGCTCCAATGGGTGATGAGCCTCTCACTCTGAGCTTTCCAAACATGATGGTGGGGTTGGGCAGTAGATGCAGACACAGATTTCTTTGCTTTGAGCTTCAAATATTACTGTATTGTTTACTTCATAAGACACACTTTTTTCCCCAAAAAATGGAGCAAATATTGAGTTAGACAGTGATGTGTATTACCTGACCTGTTAGTCGTGGCAGCTGTTAGCAGAGGAAGCAGTGGGCCCACGCAAAATCCCTGGGGATGCTTAAATGTCTCACTTTACTGCTGAATCTCAGGGCATCTGATCAGTTGCCTTCCACCTCTGTCCATCACCAGGGATCTGGAAGAGTGCAGAGAGCCACCTGACACTCCCAGCTACAACCACTGACCTGTTGAATCAGTTGAGGATAGTAACAGCTATGAGGCTCATTAATTAGTGCTTGGCCAGTTTAGAGCACATATTAGCAAAACTATAAAAAAGAGCTTTAAAGAAGTGAAGACTCACCTAGCTGTAATTCCTGGGGATCTTACCAGCCAGTTATAACCTTTTGACATTTCCATCAACAAACCATTTAAAGCCTTTATGCGGGAAGAGTGGAACAAATGGACGGCTGCTGGTAGCCCAAAAGGTGGTGACTGCTCCCCTCATTCCTCTGTACTTAGCTACATGTGAAAGCTCACTTGCACTTTGAAAGACTATTTTCTGCTTGTATCATGAAGACAGGCCACCAGAGAAGTTCTCTGTTATCCAGTGATTTTCATCTACATCTCTTCCCATGAGGTCTAAACTCCAAACTTGAATAGGGGAGTTCTGTTCTAAGTTTGTCCTTCCTGTGGTTATAACTCAAATACCATAATTCTCACTAGTACTATTAATATGCTTCTGCATGGTCTTTAAATTGTGGATAACTTAGTGTGTTATAGTCTTTTGCTGTTGTTGTTAAAAAATTGAATGAAAGAATAGTAAGGATAACAATTATTTCATGATACTTTTGTTTTCAGAGTGTACATACATACTACACACACATGGTGTGTATGTTTGGGTTTGAATATGAAACAAACTTAAATAGCCACCACTAATACAGGACTTACTATATAGCAAGCACCAAGTGCTTTACTTATATTTTATTATTGGTTGTAATGAAAAGTTAAAAATATACTTATCTTTGAGATTTGACTTTGCATAGTTTTACTAGTCCATGTTTTTGTCCTATTTTTCCCGATAAATAAGGTTCAAGAATAAATGTTTTTGTATGACACTTTAAAAGGATTTGATTTACACAGGTCTATCAAAATGTGGAACATTCAACAGATTTTAGGCAGTCATGAATGGCCACTGTCTACCATACACCCTTGCTTTTCTACTTAGGCAAACTTACTTAGCCCCAACAACCACAGAGCTGTCATCTTTGTTAGAACATTTATTTAGTACATGAATCATCACCAAACTTGATTTGTGAGGCATCTGAATCTGAGAGCGGAAAATATTGTAAAGAAAAAGCTACAACCAAGAAATGAAAAATATATACTCCTTGGCATATAAACACTTACTCTTTCTCATTTTTAGGATCTTTCCTCCTTGATCCTAACAGGTAGATAGTGTTAGTCACCAAACAAACAGCAACAACAACAGGAAAAACAAAAGTGATTGGTAGAAAAGCCTAGATCTGGTTTTGGAGTATTATATAACCTCCAAAAATACATGATACAAATGTGAGTGCTGATTCTTACCTGAGGAAAAAGACTTACCTACTAAGGCACTTTCCTATGATTATAATGAAGGTGATTGCAATTAATTCATGCCTTTATTCATATTTATCTATACAGAGGTGGGAAAAGTAGGTTAATGATAAAAAATATATTAATATATAAATAATAATGAAAGAATAAGCTCTGTTTTGTGTATTCACAACTATAAATCTACTTTAGTCCACCGCTGTATATGGATATGAAAGTAATTTTTGCTCATTTATTGTCAATAATGTGTACAGCTTTTATATCTAGCACCATGACTCATATGTCATCAAAAATTGCTATTTTAGCTTTAGGACAATATGTTGCAAAGTCATAATGTGGAGGTTGTTTGCACTATATCATTATAGTCAGTGGTATGGCCAATGATGATTTTAAAGGTTCCTGGCTGGTATCTTCATAAACCTTGTCAAGCTTAGGAAGCCAGAGTTTTCCTGGCAGAAATGTGCATTTTGGCAACACACTCTGGATCACAGGAAACATAAGAGCCATGCTTCACCATATGTTCATCTCAGGAAGCTGTCCACTAAAGGGAGGCATTTTATTTCAACTGAGCATGCTCAGAATAGATGATTTGCTAAAGCAAATTGTGAGAGAATTATGATCATTAAGTTATTGATATTGCAACAATTAAACTTGAGCATTCACTATGTGTCAAGCATTATTATATTTTAAAATATATTAGTGTTTGAGATACCTTGGACAAAAAAGATCTATCTTTATGAACCTTATATTCTAGCTTGAAATAGGTATTTTAAATAATAATCAAAATAAGTAAATCAAATATTATATTAGAGAGTGAGAGTCATTGTGAAAGTAAAGAGAATAGTGTATTGAAGAGGTCATAAATACTCTTCTCATTTTTCCCCCTGCTTTATCACAGATTCTAACTTCTGTTACCCTTTCCCCACTAGCACTCATTTTAATAAGGCATGTATCTATTTAAATAATGTACTATTGTTTTATGTGTTTATATGTTTTAAATTTACCTAAATTTAGTTAGGCTTCTTACAGCTGTAAAATTAAATGTGTTTGAATTTCATTCATCTTGTTGTTTGTATATTCATGTATTTGCTTCTGATTGCTGCAAGGATTTCAAAAGCATGCAGACGTTGCATTTTTACGTATGCATTTCTCTAGTTCCAATTCCCAGTTCCAACATGATGTAGGGCCATTTGCTAACTTCCTAAGAACTTCTTCAGGATATACATCTAGGAATGAGTTTGCTGAGCATAAAGATATTCAATTTTAGTAAATAGAACAAAATTGCTTTTCAGAATGGCTTTATAGGTGCATGTGATTACCAGTAGTACATCAAATACCTTTTCCCTATGCTGTATTTGGCTTACATTTGATATTATGCTCTCCCTAATTTGCCACTTCAATAGGTATAAAATGGTTTTAATTAGCATTTTTCTATTTTGAGTTTGAACTTTCAGACCTCCTTTTCTGTGAGTATCCCATTAATGTTTGTGCACAGTCATCTTTTTATTTTCTTGCTATTTTTTGCCTTGTTGATTTAAAATTCTTTGTATGTTCTACAATCAGTATTTTTCATTTTTTCATTATCACTCGTCCTAAGGAGCTTTTTAGATACATTTTTCTAACAGACTTTACTAATGAAATTTTAATAACACAGATATACTTTATATGTTTATGTACTACAATATATCTATGTTTCTATAGTAAAAATTAAAATTTGGTCACTCACAAAATAAAATTTTTACTACTTTGCAGACAATATGACCCCTGTTGAGAACATATGTGATAATTAATACTCCTTTTTCATTAAAAAAAATGTCTTGGTTTTGTAATCCAAGTTAAGTTTTATTGATCTGAAGAGTTGAGTTTTTAAAATATCTGTTAACATTTGTTGAACAGAATGCTTAATTTTGAAATACTGATTTCTTTGCCTCATCACTTAGTCCCTTTTTGTTTGTATTTAACGTCTTTTCACAGTTGTGTTTTACAATTTACTTTGTATTTGTCCTTTTATTTGATATATTTTAAATTACCCTTTCACATTTAATTATAATACAACCAGATTACATTATGCTCAGTGTACACTTCTATTAATACCATAAGCAAATTTTCTCAGTATCATCTATCAAGCAGCCTATTTTTTGTCTAAACTTTTTTATGACATATATATGTAACTTGCTTATGTATAAGCACTTATTTCTGAGTTATCTGAGGCTCTGGCCCTCATTAACCTATATTATTTTAAATGCTATTTTTGTAGTATATCTTAAAATCTATTTGGATAAATGCCCACTGTTAGTCAGAGCTAGTTATTCA
This sequence comes from Noctilio leporinus, assembly GCA_004026585.1. Classification (NCBI taxonomy): domain Eukaryota; kingdom Metazoa; phylum Chordata; class Mammalia; order Chiroptera; family Noctilionidae; genus Noctilio; species Noctilio leporinus. The sequence goes on along the minus strand of PVIW01006848.1, from coordinate 37,451 downwards.
TAGACTATAAATTATTCCATGTTTATGTTTTACAGAGTTTTTGGGAGTTCTTTAAAAAATCAGGTAAAATTCTGGTGCAGATTGCTTTGAATTTGCAGATTGATTTGGGATAGTTTTTCTGCTTATATGTTATTCCATCCTTGAATTTTTATATATAATTGTATTTATATTTTAGTTAAATTTTTATTTTTTCCAAATCAGTAATATTTAAACAAAATTCAAAAGGAAAATAAAAGTATATTAATTAAAATTATTATTTTTATTTTTTAATCCAGCCTATTGGCAACTACCACTATTGTAATTGAGTGTATTTTTCCAAAGAATATATATTTTAGTTGTTGGATGCCATATTTCCAATGGCATATTACTATTTTTACTGGGTTTATATGCCATTTACAGGTTAATTTTTGAAGGGTCACATTTTGTCATGTTGAGTATTTGATCTAGTAACACAATATATGCATTTCCTTTTGTTTAAGTCTTCTAAGTTTCGTGTCTTGAACAAATTCTGTGCGTCAGAAGTTTTTTCTAGGTATTATCATTTCTATATTTATTGTAAAAGAGGTGTTTCCTTCCATTATCTCTTCAAAAATAAGGTAAGCAAATTTCTTTTCTATAAAGGGCCACATAGTAAAACTTTTAGACATTGAGAACCAGCCAGCCTCTGGTACTCCCATGGTGGAAAAGCAGCTCTAGACTCTTCTTACTATGAATGGGTATGGCCACGTTGCTGTACAACTTTTTTTGGTTACAAAAAAAAATGAACACTATGCCAGGTTTGGCCCTCAGGCTACAGTTTGCACACTCATTAAAATGGGGTATTGTTTTAATATGGGAAAGATATTGATCTCTGAGTATCAATTTTATACTTGGTCATCTCCCTGAACTCTTTCATTGCTGATAGTACCTTTTTCTCAGTCCCTGTGTTTGCCAACTACATGATTATGAGATGGACAAATAGTGAACATTTTAACACCTTTATTAAAGTTTTATACCTTTAATTTTTTCTTTTATCTAGTTGCAGCAGTTGATACCTGCAAAATATGTGAAAAAATGTTTATTTTGAGCAGTCTTGTCTTACATTTTTTCATAGTAGGACTACTTATGGTATTTCCAGTAAATGTGATTGATATTGGCTTTGGAAATGAAATATATGTTTCTATTTATTCTTATTTTCTTAGGAGTATTAATGAAGAAGAAAGGAAATAAAATTTGTCAAATGTCCTTTCACTATTCATGCAGATAACATATATATTTAAGTCTTATAATATGATTAATTATAATTATAAATCCCCTATTATTGATTCATTCTTGCAGTCTTGGAATAAATCCCTTTTGGAAGAGGTTCTTTTCTTTTAATAGTAGCTGGATTCTCTTTGTCATAAAATTATATTCAAATTATTAAAAAATTGGAAACTTTTCCTCATTGTATCTAGAGAATGTTTTCTGTGAGTTTCCCATTAATATTAATAAATTAATATTTATTTAAAAATATTTTATTTATTATTTTTAAAGATAAGGATAGAGAGAGAGGCAGAGAGGAAGAGAGACATCAATGTCTGGTTGCCTTTCACCTGCCTCCAGCTACGGACTTGGCTGGAGACCTGGCTTGCAACCTGATTATGTGCCCTGGCTGTGGAATTGAACTAGCGACCCATGGGATTGCAGGCTGGCACCTTATCCACTGTGCCACCAGCCAAGGCTAGAGAAAGTTTTAAATAGCTTTTTTGAGATGATCTATTCTTTAAAGATTTAATATAATGACTCTCTAAAAGCATCACTGCATGGTAGTGTATGGACACATTCCCCATTTTGTTTTTTGTTTGTATCAGTATTGAACATTCTTTATTATGTTTATTTCCATGTAACTTATGTACTTATTTTTCATTGTAATATATATTTATTATTAATTGCTGCAAAGCTAGTTCGTTTAAAATTCAGTATCATAATAGGACAACAAACATTTTTTTGTATTATTTCTTCATGTCAAGAATTTAGGGGTGGCTGAGCAGCCTGGTGTTGGCTTGGAGACTCAAGTAAGCAGTCAAGATGTCAACCTGGGCTGCTGTATCTGAAGTCTTAACTGGGGCTGGGGGATGAACTTCCAAGATAGCTTATTCTCATGGCTGGCAAGATGGTGATGACAGCTGGCAGAAGGATAATTCCTCCCCACATAGACCTCTTCACAGGATGTTTGGTGTCCTCAGAACACGGCAACTGGCTTTTTCCAGAAAGGCTACAGCAGAGAACTCTGTGGAAGCTATTCTTTTTTATACCTTGGCCTCAGAAGTCAAATAACATCTCTTCCATCAAAGTCTATTCGTTAGAAGTAAATTACTAATTCTGGCTTACATTCAAGGGGAAAGAAATTAGCCTTTACTTTCTAAAGGTAGGGGGATGAATGTTACAGGATTTGTAGGCATACATCGAATCTCCGTTCTGTAGTTTGCTCAGGCTATAGAGCAAAGCTATTAAATTGTAAAACTTTATCTTGGATTCAGTCTTATGTTAATGATTTTAACAATTTGATGTCAGTTTTTATAAAGCTAATCATAAAACCTGCAAAAAATGGCATTCTTACATTTTTGCAATCAATTCTTACCTTATATTCCTTTTTTAGTATTTTCTAAAGTTAGCCAGAACTTGGAATTTTATATTATATATGGGGTGATAGTGCGGATAGTGGTGAATGTATTATGGTTTGCGTGCCTGTTTACTTTAATGTTTAGAAAAGCTTTTTGGAGAACATTAAAAACCAAATTAGTTCTAAAAGCCCAAATCATACTCACGTGATGTTTCGGACAATCTCAGAAGTATACATTTCTCGGTGATAGGAGAAAGATCTGCAAGACAAATAATAATACAAAAACAAAATGCTCAGCCATAAACAGCTTTATAAGATACTCAGTACAATTTGATATAATGGGAAAATGTATAAAGTATCACAATGATATATCACCAACTATAAAAATAATTATATACATATAAATTAGATATTTTCTTCTGCCATGATTTTTCATTATTTACTGTTCTGTGTGGAAAAAAAAAAGGAAGCAATCCAAGCTAGAAGTTCACATTTTTATTAAAATGTTGCATGTAAGAACAGTTCTGGTCTGAGTATTTGGAGCATGCAAGGAATTTATACATTTTATAGGTGTAGGCCAGGGTTGTAACCCTGTAGCTATTGTTTGAACAATTTTGTTTTAGTAAGAGTGATGGAGACTAAAATCTTGAAAATATCAGTAAAAAATATTTAATCATTCACAGTTTTTCACATACCATATCCTCTTGCTTATTTCTAAACATGATCACTAGCTAAGTATGTATTCTAAAATAATAATTGTAGTGATAAGAAAAGAGTAATTGTGAGGTATTCTATATCAAATAGAAATTATGTAATTTACTTAAAAAGTATAATTTTATGTTCATTTATGCATATTTATTTGGATTATATATATATATGTAGCTGTGTAAACTTATGTATGTTTAACTTAGATTAAAAACATTATGAACCTATATCACCTAGATAGTAAAATATACTTAAATTTCTGTTAAATGTTTACATATAACTGTCTTAGTAAATTTTTAAAAATATTGTATTTATTATTTTCAGAGAGAAAGGCAGGGAGGGAGAAAGGGAGAAAAGAAAAGAAACATCAATGTATGGTTGCCTTTTAGTTGCCTCCAGCTGGGAACCTGGCTGGAGACCTGGCTTGCAACTTGGTTATGTGCCCTGGCTGGAAATCGAACCAATGACCTTTTTTCTTAATAAATTTTATTCATTTAAAATGAGGGATATATAATTTAATATAAAACTATTGAAAGCAATTATTTTCAAATATTTTAAGCCTAACCCTTTTTCCCCTTCCCCTCACACACACACATACACACACACAATTTTAAAGCCTATTTCTTATGCACTTTCTCTTTTTGTAAAGGAATGCTTTCCCATGGCTTTAAATTTTATTTCTGATTTTGATTAACACATCTTATGTGTCAAAACCATTTCTCTGAGCTCCAAACCTATCCTGTATATAAATGCCTTACTCATGAATGTCTCATGGTATTCCAAACTATACATTCTCTGATTAGTATGGAGATCTTCTCATTTTTTCTTTATGCTCTGTCACATTAGTTACTTACCTTCTATCATAGCTGGCCATTTCTATTTTATTTATATAATTATTATACTTGTGTTCTGTCTTTCTTAATAAAATGTAAGCTTTCTAAGAATAGATATCATATCTACATTTTATTATTGTGTTTTATTTATTTATTTATTTTAAGATTTTATTGTTTTCAGAGAGAGAGGAAGAAAGAGAGACAGAGAGGGAAAGAAATATCAATGTATGGTTGCCTTTCACCTGCCTCTAGCCACAGACCTGGCTGGAGACCTGGCTTGCAACCTGGTTATGTGCCCTGACTGGGGAATCAAATCAGCAACCTTTAGGTTTGCAGGCTGGCGCCTTACCCACTGTGCTACCAGCCAGGGCTTATTATTGTGTTTTAATCACCTGTTAGAATAGTTATCCAGTAGATGAGTATTTAACATTTTAAGAATAGTGAAACTGGACTTTTGGTCAAGATCATAGCGCAGGTAGACATGGTTCACCTCTTCACACAACCACATCTAAGTTACAACTACAATATAGAACAACCATCATTCAGAACCATTAGAAATTAAGCTGAATGAAAGTCTGACAACTATAGAATTAAAGAAACCACATCTACCCAGACTGAGCCAGCAAGCTAGTGCCATACCTGAGACCCCATCAACCTGGCTAACACTGTTTGACCCACCTTGGAGATCTCCAGAGACTACATCCAATTTATAGGTCCACCCAAGCTGCTTTTTCATATGAATGGCTGGTGTTGGTTCATACAGCACAGCTTCCTAAATCTTCTCAAACAACCAATAGCTGCCTTCATTGAGCCCTAGGCCTGGCACTAGCAGCAGTCTGTTTAGATTCACAACTTGCCTTTACCTTGGAATCTACAAGCCCAGCAAAATAGCAGCCTTCTCAGATTGTTTTATAGCTCAGGCAGGATGGCCCAGGCGAAACACAGATAGGGGCTGACCTTAGCCTATACCTCCCAGAAAACCTCAGGGCCATTGCACCCAATGAACAGCTAAAGATCATGTCAGTATACCACCACCTTGACCCTGCACAGCTGTTCCTCCAGGGAGGGCTGAGGTTGGTGGTCAGTGGTTACAGCCAGTCCTTGCATCTGACTGGGCCGGGTAAATCCCTCCTATTGATCAGCCAACAGCAAGCAAGGCTCAACTATAAGAGGAATGTGAACTCAGCCCATGCAAAGGGCACACCTTGAGTACCCAGCTTGGATGATAGGGAAGGTTGGTTGTGCCACTGAACCCTACAGGACACCTATATATTAGGCTACACTACTAAGACATGAAGTCAAAGCAGCTCTACTTAAAACAAAGAAACACACACAGCAAGGCTGCCAAAATGAGGAGACAAAGAAACATTGCCAAAATGAAAGAACAGAAAAAGAGTTAAACAAAATGGAGATAAGCAATCTATAAGATGCAGAGTTCAAAACACTGGTTATAAGGATACTCTAAGAACTTAGTGAAGACCTCAACAGCATAAAAAAGGATCTAGTCAGAAATGAAGGATACACTAATTGAAATAAAGAACAATTTACAAGGAAACAACAGTAGCGTTAATGAAGCTGAGAACCAAAGCAATGATTTAGAACATAAGGGAACAAAATCCACCAACCAAAACAAGAAGAAAAAAGAATTAAAAAAAAAAAAAATGAGGATAATGTAAGTAGCCTTTGGGACAACTTCAAAAGGCAAGATTCACATCAGAGGGGCCAGAAGGAGAAGAGACAGAGAAAGAAATTGGAAATCTATTTGAAAGAATAGTGAAAGAAAACTTTCTTAATCTGGTGAAGGAAATAGACATGCAAGTCCAGGAAGTACAGAGACTCTAAAACAAGATGAATGCAAAGACACATCATAATTAAAATGCCAAAGATTAAAGGTAATAAGAGAATCTTAAGAGCAGCAAGAGAAAAAAAGTTAGCTAGTAACAAGGGAGTGTCCATAAGACTGTCAGCTGATTCCTCAAAAGAAACTTTGCAGGCTAGAAGGTACTGGCAAGAAATATTCAAAGTCATGAAACGTAGGTACCTACAGCCAAGACTGCCCTATCCAGCAAATATATCATTTAGAATTAAAGAGCAGATAAAGAGCTTCCCAGATAAGAAAAAACTAAAGAAGTTCATCTTCACTAAACCATTATTATATGAAATGTTAAAGGGACTAATTAAAGAAAAGAAAGATCAAAACTATGAACAATAAAATGATAATAAATGCATATCAATTATTGAATCTGAAATACAAACCAAGCAAACAAGAAGATCAGAAACAAAATCATGGATATGGAGAATGTTTTGATCATTGCTAGATCGGAGTGGGGTGTAGGAGAATGGGTGAAGAGGAGAAGGGATTTAGAAGTACTAATACACAGTTACAGAACAGCCATGGTGATGTGAGGTACAGTAGAGGAAATGGAGTAGACTTTTCTGCTAAATTTTTAATAGGTTTCACAATTATTTTAAAGCCCTCACTCAATAAAATTAACAGGTAATCTAGAGTGTGGGTCAAAAGTAGGTTCACAGTTTTTCATATGAGAAATGATACAGTAAATAATAAATAATACAAGAATAAATTTTATCTTCATATACTCACAACTATAAACCTACTTTTGCCCCATCCTGTATAAATCTTCTTTCACCAATTACCTTTTTGCTTGACAATGTTTTTTCCATTTTTAGTGTTTTCTAATTTTCTATTGAATTACAGACATGAATGTGTAGAAGAGCAGAGGCCACAGCAACCTAAATTTATGCTAGATATGGACTTTTCTATTATCTAGACAGGCTGCAGGTATGAAGGGTTGAGATAAGCTAATCTAGGGTGAAGCTAACATGCCATTCTATACTTGATCTTCAATATTTGTTTTTCATTATTTTTCTAACCCCATACCGGATAGCAGTCCCTTCCTTCTATGCTTATTTTTTTGAACTTTATATTATAAATATATAAGCAATGCACACCTTGAGGTGAGAGCATGCACTACATGCTGTTCACATTTTTTTCTTGTATTAACCCCAGATAAGCATTTAGGATTTCTATCTGTAACTCCCAGTGCATTACAGAGCCTTATTAATGTACAAGATGGGGAGGTATGTCAATCTATCAAGGCCCTGAGCTAACATCACTTAACAGTACTATGCAAACTTCAGAGATCTTGAAAAATTTACATCCATACATTTTTAAGTGGACATCTTAATTTTATTTTCCACTTTTTAATAATCATCAACTTTAAGAGCATTATATATTTTTATGTGCTTAAAATATATTTACCTTCAAGGTCAAAATCTTTTACCTTCAGGTATAGCTCATTCAATTTATGGAAAAAAATATTTTAATTAAGTGGCAGTACTAATTCTCATTTCCAAACCAATCATCAAATCAACATTTACTGGCAGGAAAAACTGATTTCATTTTTTAATTTAAATAAACTTGTTAGTAGTCATTGCAGGTATAAGCCTCTATGCATCTATTCCAGTGTAAACCCTTGTACTATAGGTTAGAAGATAGCTTGCTGGCAGATGGGCAGCCTTGTTACTGAGAGTGTACCAACCCCCTCGATGATGCATGGAATGAAACGTGCCATGGTTGTTTTCTGCTTGTTTTTACACCCAGGGCAATGTACAGAGTAAAATTTAAGTTTTGATTTTGTTAACTGGAGGGAGAAACTTGTGAAGGACAAGTTGAGAAAGAATAAAAAAAAGAGAAGCAAAACTCAGACATTTCTGCCAGCATAACAGATTTTAATTTTAGATAAATTATAAGTGGTACATAGGGGTGTTGAGGATCAAAAAAGTATACTGCTTAAAGCTAAAGGTTCCTCTGTTCCATCTGGCATGTCTCCTATTAACTTCAGGAGTTAGTTGCCCTAGAGGATGGCTGCTGGGGTTTTTGTTTGTTTGTTTGTTTGCTTGTTTTTATTTTTTATGTTTTTTAGTTTACTCCAAGGTTGATAATGGCCTGAAAAGAGTGTCTTCCATCAGTTTTTAGATCCAAGTTTACTTAGTGCTGGTGGCAATAACATATTTTAATGAAGGCTTACTCCATGTCAAACAATACTATGTGACTCGAGGCAGCCTTAAAAATTAAGTATTATCATTATATACATTTTAGTATAGTAAGTAAAGTTTAGGCAAAGCAAACAGGGCACTCAGGGTGGCTGTGTGAAATCAAAATGCAAGCTGTTTCCCTGCAGTAGTTTACTGTCTGGGCTCACATTCAGAAGCAATTTCTTAAGGAGCCAGCCTGTGAACCCAAAGTTCTTTGGTTCGATTCCCAGCCAGGGCAACATAACCAGGTCTCCAACCAGGTCTCCAGCCAGGTCCATCGCTGGGGGCAGGTGAAAAGCAGCCATACACTGATGTCTCTCTCCCTCTCTGCCTCTCTCCCTACCCGCTCTCTAAAAATAATAAATAAAATGTTAAAAAAAAAAAAAAAAAAGTGATTTCTTCCTTAGCTGAGAAGCTCCAGCTCCCAAGGCCTTACAGTCCCTTACAGATGGAGTGGGAGCTTGGGAGGAGGCCCTGTTCCCAAATACATACAAGTAACCTGACAAGGTAACACACCTAAAAAGGGTTGGATACCTGATGCCCACAGGCTATAATGCCTCTGTTGATTATGTGGTCAATGGAGTTATCTTCCTTGCTTTGTATTTTAGTAGGTTGATGTAACAATAGAGAGACAGAACTGAAACCTTAATGCCTCTGTGAATCCTAGTGCTGCTGGTCCTAGGTTCCCCCTCCGAGTCGCTCTGTGGTTCTTAATCCTAAATGTCCAGAAAAATCACCTGATGTTTAGTTCACTTATGAAATTTTGTGGTGGAGCACAAGCAATTGAATTTTGTGATGCTCCCACAGGTTATTCTGGATAATAGAGTGAGGAACCACAGTTAAATTTGGATGTCTGATTTTAAAAACTTGATTGAACTTCACCTCACTAAAGCCCATGGCAGATTCAGAATTTTAAGCGGGAGGGGTTGGCCAGAAGGTGGAAGCTAGATTTGCCTTAAAACTTATTAAGGGGACTAGTCAAACATGGAGGAGAGTTTGACTGTACTTAACAGAGCTGGTTAAGACTTAACTCCCCACCATGACCGTGACCATGACGGCAGCTCTGAGATGCAGGTAGAGTAGCCTCGCTGCCCTTGGGGGACAGGTATGGGGAAGGTCTAAGGAGAAGGACAATGGGAAAGACTGAGTGAACGGGAGAGTGGGTTGAGAAGCAAACGTGCAGTTTGAAGAGATCAACCCAGGTGACTGACATAACCTTCTGTTTCTGGAGAAGCACAGGTACAGAGCATGACTTATGATTTCATCTCAATTGCAGGTCATGTTTTGGAATATTTCTCCAGCTCTGCTTCTCTTTACCCCCCCAATTAAATAAATGGCAAAAATAAGACTTGGAAAAATCTTCTTGAGCCTTCTTGCCAAATGAAAGAATTTGGCCGTCTCATTATGTACTGAATTCATTAATTTGTTCATACAGCAAATATTTACTGTGCCAACAAGTGATTTTTACATCAAACAACATGCTAGGAAATGAAAGGCATAAGGAGCAGTTCCTATCCTCCAAGAGCTCACAGTCTAGTTAGGGTGGAGTGGGAGGTAAAGACAGACTTTCTCTAAGACTGTATGGAAGGAAGTGTTCTGAAGAGGTTTTGAAAGGATGTCAGAGACGCCAAAGGAAAGCAGCCAGCTTAGCAAATTTATCCTGAAATTAATGGAGTAAGTAGCTCTAGGTTCAGAGTCAAAGTGTAGGTTCATTTAAATGGGTCACCTTGAAACAGCTATTGAAAAAAGAAATTCTGTAAACCTATTGGCCCAACAGATGTGGAGCTATAAGTCAAAAGACCTCTATTCCACATTACTTGTTAAGTGAATTTTATTAACTGTTCACAGGAGCCTATAAGGCACCTTTTTCTATTAGCAAAAGAGAAATATTTTTTGTAAACATTTCAGGGTCATTAATTATAGGCCACCTGTGTGTACTCTATAGGAAAATAAAATGTTTTTAACTGGCAGCTTTATATTTATTTACTTATTTAAAAGATTTTATTATTTTTAAAGAGAGGGGAAGGGGGAGAGGCAGAGAGGGAGAGAACCATCAATGTATGTTGGCCTTTCACCTGCCTCCAGCTACAAAGCTGTCTGGAGACCTGGCTTGCAACCTGGTTATGTGCCCTGACTGGGAATCGAACCAGCTACTTTTTGGGTTCACAGGCTAGCGCTGTATCTAATGTGCCACCAGTTTTATATTTAAACACCCTTGGAGGCCTAAATGATTTAAAAATAATACATTAAGTCTATACAGTCAGTACATATATGCTGTAGATCATACAAAACAAGACAAAACGTTCTGATATATAGAAAAAAGATAATGAGGGTGACTTCATTTTCTCTTCAGGTTAAAGATGTCGGGCAAGCCTACTTATTTTAGCTGCCTGTAGAAAAAGCTGCTTTATAATATAATTGGTGGTAAATCGTTCCAGGGAGAACTACTTCTAAATTCCTCTGATGTAGAAAAGTTTGTGTATAGAACATCGGATATGTGCCCTCTTTACAAATATCAAAGCAGTGTCAGAGGTATGGTAATCTGTGGTTACCTCTAAATATTTGGTGGACTCCCTTGAGTCTTAACTATATTACAGCACATTTGCAGTGAATGATTAACTAGAAAATTGCCAAAAATAGGAAAAAAAAAAATCTAAAAGCCCCTTTGTACCTGGGAACATTTTTACATCAATATATTCTTTCTTAAATCAAGGTGAAAGCTTATACCTGCACCTGCGATACAAAACTGCCAGAGACCATGCCTAACCTTTGACTCATCTTTCGGTGCCCCAGGCACTGGGTGTCCGTCAGCAGGGGAATGCAGCTTCTTTCCTTCTGGGCCAGGAAAGTTAGGTTTATGGTAAAAGCGAGTGAGGGGCGAAGGCAATTGTCTGAGCACTTCAGACCAAGTCAGTCGGTCTCTAGTTGTCATGAAAATACCTAGCAATGTTTAACCTATTGTTGAAAAAATTCAACCACGTAGCATGTGTGGTCTTCCCTTCTAATAAGGACAACAGTGTGCTAGTCCTATCAGACTTTCTAAGTTACTCTCTAATATCTCGTTTGAGTGTGTCCCCTTTTACTCTTCGGGCTGGGCTGCATTATGTCCCCCTAAAGATGTCTAGGCCTTAATTCTAGAACCTATGAACATGCTATTTGCATTGCAAAATGTACTTTACAGATGTGATTAATTAAAGATCTAATGATGAGGCGAGTACCCTGGACTATCCAGGTGGGTGCAATGCAATCACGAGGCTACTTGTAAGAGGGAAGCAGAAGAAGGATCAGCGTCAGTAGTGAGAGAAAGAAACCAGAAGCAAGAAACAGGGGTAACAGTATCCAGAAACTGAGAAAGCCAAGAAAAACAAATTGTCCCTCAGAGCTTCCAGCAAGAGCCGGCCCTGCTGACACTTGGACTTGAACACAGCAAGGCTAATTTGGGATTTCTTCCCTCCAACAGTAAGGTAATGAAATCGTGGTTTTTAAGTCACTAAGTTGATGGTAACTTGTGCAGCAACAGGGAGCTGATATACCTGAATGTTGCACAGTTATTCAAGTACTGTATATAAAATGCAGTGAAAAATGAATTTAAAATCAAGTAACTAATACAGAAGTAGCATGGGAATAGCAAAAAGCTTCACCACAGCCTAACTAGAGCTGTCACGGCAGCCACTGAAACAGGAAACAAAATGTCCCAAGGGCCTTTCCAAACTTCCCATAAGCTTTAAGTTCATCTCTCTTGAGGGATGTAAAATTCCTGCTTGCAAAGAGAAGAAAGGCTCAAAGAAAGGACCCAGCATGTGTGATCTCCCTCTGGGGAGCAGCTCACTCTGTTCTCTTCCCTTCTTCTCCCATTTTTTTCCCCACAGACACAAGTCTCCTCCTAAACTCTCAGGCCATGGGCAGCTGGCAGCTTGCTCCAGGCTGATCCCCTAAACCTGTCCCAAAGGCCCCCTTTTCTCTGACTTCCCAGTGAGCTAGGGCAGCCCAGCCTAGGCTCCCCGATTGTTGCTGCTATGCTAAGCCTTCCTTGTTTTACTGTCCCCAACTTCAATAAATGAATCCTCATAGTCACCTGGATTCATGTTGTGGAATTTTTCCTGCACAGAGTCAAGAACCTACACACTACAGCTGGCCCCAGGCAGACCCACTCAGAGCCAGGCCCTGGACCACTTATGCTAACCTATGTCGCTTATACTTCTTAAGTGACTGTGAGATAACAAAAGTGAAAACCCATTCTAAACCAAAGCTACTAGCCCAGTTAACATGATGAGACCTCTCCTCATAATTCTGTATGACTTCAGGAAAGTCTCAAATTCTATGACTCTCAAGTTCCTCACCTGAGTACTAAGATAATGTTCTAGTGTATCTGAGGATTAAATTGTGCATCAGGTAAATTTACCTAGCATACCTCATAACTTCTAATATATAATTGTCTGGGTAAATTTTATTCCTTTTTTTCCTTTAAACCTCTGCTCCTGCACTATCTCCAACAGATTAGTGCAACTTTTTTGTTTTTTCCCCACTAGTGGGTATAGAGCTGAGGTGAGAAGAGGCTTAGAGATCTAGAGACTGATCTCCTTTATTTTCCTCCAAGAATCACTTCAACTTGGCATATATTTTATTCAATTTTAAGGGCTTTTATTTTTTATCAATTTGTCAACTTAATGCTATAATATTACTACTGATAATGATGAGAATTAATACTCAGTGTAGCCCATGTAATTTCACAGCTCTGAGAGGCATTGCTACTACCTACCATTTTAAGACATTTGTCGGACATTATCCAAGGAACAAGCCGGGGACCCCAGGCAGCCTGACTACAGAGCTGGACGCTGACTCAGAAACCCTGCTCCCCAGTCAAGAAGGGCTCGGCTTGGGGACTAGGGCTGCCTGGGGTCAGATGTGGCCGGTTCCTATCTGTGATCCTGAGTTTTTAAGCTTCTCTCAGACTTGGTTTAAAATACATCAGTGATTTACAACAATTTGTTGAGGTGATATATTAAAGTCCTTTGTATAATTTAATTGAGGAACAAAAGTTAGCTATTTCTATTGCTGGGTAGAAGCATCCATTATCCTTTCCCCTCTGCCTCTAAGTCCTCTCTAAAGCATTCGTTGATTTGGGTAAAGTGACTTTTTCCTTTCTCAGGAGCAGTTAACACTCACCAAATGAGCCTGCATCCAAATAACCATCATTTGGATACTGGACTTCCTCCTAAACCCTTCATCCCCATTCACAAGATTTTTTCTCTAACTGTGCACAGACCAATGTAACTACAAGTACTGAAGTGAATTCAGATACTGAGCAGGGCATATCTGTTTTTGTTAATGATAATATTCTCACACAAACTAAGTTTGTTATCTTAATAATTAAGGCTTTTAATGAGAATTATTCACATTTAAACCCCCTAAGGTTTATGTTAGACTTTTTTTTCCTTTTTTTTTAAGATTTTATTTCATTATTTTTAGAAGGAGGGGAAGAGAGAGAGGCAGAGAGGGAGAGAGACATCAATGTATAGTTGCTTTTCACCTGCCTCCAGCCACAGACCTGACTGAAGACCTGGTTTGCAACCTGGTTATGTGCCCTGGCTGGGGAATCAATTTTTTTTTCTTTTAAGGCCCTTTCTAGATAGTACGCATGCCTACTTGAAACAGTTTAAGTAAAATTTACATTTGAAGGAAGAGACAGCTGGCACCTTCTTGATACAGCTAGCAAAAGCTAATATACACATTTCCAAAATAGATTGGATATGTCAAAAGAGAAAAAGGTTACTAGGTCTGTAGATCTAGAAAGTCTAAAGAAAAATAATTGGTGAATAGTGAATTTAGCAAATGAACTTGAGAACGTCTAGAGAATATGTATTTTTTGGACAATTTAGGCCTTGTTAAAGGTAGCTTTAGGTCCTCATGGTGTGGCTCCAGATGTGCAAGCGAAACTGTTGATGTAAGATAGTCTCCCTCTATCCATCTGGTCAACAACCCAAAAACCATTGGAGTCAACTATACACATTCTTCATGTATAAATACTAAAGAAGAGTACAGCCTGGATATATACAGTTCTCAGGACTACCTCTAATAAACAATATAAAACTGACTTCAAGTGCATTATTCTAACTTGTTGCACAAGGCTGAACATAAAAAGAGATTACACATAAATACAATTATTGAGATGTTATTCAATACACACACTAAGAAAATGTTAACTATGAACAGCCCTGGCTGGTGACACAGTGGATAAGGGTCTGGCCTGTGAACCCAAAGGTCACTGGTTCGATTCCCAGCCAGGGCACATAACCAGGTTGCAAGCCAGATCCGTAGCTGGAGGCAGGTGAAAAGCAATCATACGTTGATGTCTCTCTCCCTCTGCCTCTTTCCTTTCCCCTCTCTCTGAAAATAATAAAACCTTAAAAAAATAAAAAAATAAAATGTTAACTATGAAATGATAATACTTAGATTGAATTTATTATATATCTACTGTGTCAGGCTGTATTAAGTAATTTTTTCAAGTGCTATAAACTTTACTTCACAACAACCGCTTATGATAGGGACTATTCTATTTAAAAGATGAGAAATCTGAAATTTGGAGAAACATTTATCTAAGTCACACAAACAAAAGTTGAAACCAGGTTTCTAATTCACAGTTGTCTCCATTGATTAAATTATTATGCTTGATGGACTTGTAGGAAACCAGTCTTAAGTCACAGGAGGAGAAGCAGCCAATGGAACATTAAAATGTTGCTTGTGTTTATGCTGTTAGAATCATAGTGTGGCTGTGAACAACCTCAGCATAGCATGTGAGGTCCTTTGCTAGTGTGTATCCTGCATATACAACTCCATCCTTTTACATCATTTTCCTGTCCCTCACACAAACCAAGTTCATATTAAACTGTCCCTCTCCTGCTAATCCATAATTACCTGTCTTTATTTTTATTTTTTAAAAAGATTTTATTTATTATTTTTAGAAAGAGGGGAAGGGAGAGAGGCAGAGAGGGAGAGAGACATCAATGTATGTTTGTCTTTCATCTGCCTCCAGCTAAGGACCTGGCTGGAGACCTGGCTTGCAACCTGGTTATGTACCCTGGTTGGGGAATCCAACTAGAGACCCTTGGGTTCGCAAGTTGGTATCTGTCCACTGAGCCACTAGCCAGGGCTACTATCTGTCTTTAAACCTGCCTCAGCAGTTTCTTCCTCCATGAAAGCCATTTATATAAATGCCCCCTCCCCACAGTGGAAACCTAGGAGCACCTGTTTGTCTCTGGGATATACAGAATCTTTTCTAGATGAAAAATTTCACTCTTACCTAAAATGCTTATGATTCCAAGTGTTTAGCTTGTGTTAGCAAGTGTTGTCAGCCTTCTAATTAACATTGATGAGGTTGCACAAAGTACCCTCCAGGAACTAAATGGAAGCCACAGAAGCATTTCTTTATCAGCTTCAAAGCTTCCTGTGAAGACAGCTTTGTCTTTCTGGATCTGGACTTCTGACTTTCACTAGCAAATAGGGAGGCTCTTCCCTCCCTTTCTCCCCTGTTACTTATGTAAACATCTAGCAGCTCTACTTACACTTCTTTCGTGTTTTGTGTTGCCTTTTTGTGTGGCAGTGGACTCGACACTGGTGACATGCCAGTATCTGTGATGTCACTGTTTTAGCTACTGCCCTGATTTATTTAACGAAACCACCATCTGGTTTCCATCACAATACAATCATTCTCCATGAAGGAATTAAAATGTCAAACATAAGAAATTGGGTAGAAGGCAGAGGTTAATTACAAAAGAGAAAACTATTTACACATAGAGGTATTTCTCTTCTCTCAGTGCCCAGAGAATTCCCATTACTGTTAATGGGACTAAAGGAGATCTGTTTAGTAAATAGAATTACAGCATTAAATCTTGGTAATCAGCTGTAATGGAAAATGAAACTTAGTTGCATATAATTCAGTTTAATGGAGTTTAGTAATTTCTTTATTTTTTTAATGTGTCTGAATTTGACAAGGATTGTTTAAATTTCAGTATTGCATTAAAGGTTTACGAAAACACTTTAAAAATGACATTAAATGTGCCTGACTTAATTTTCTACTAATTTTGTTTCTAAATTTGATTTATCTTGTTGCAGTAGGATACAATGTTTTTATTACTTCTTTAGGGTTATCAGGTACCATTTAAATGCTACACACTATTATGTTATGGTCATGGTGAATTAATGTTTCCTTTCTAGTGTTTGACATAAGTTTATGCATCCTTATTCAGTTGGTTTACTCAGATTAAGGTATATTTTGTTCTAAAAAATAAAGTGCTGATATTTTTTCTCTTAAATTGTGAAGACTCTGTTGAGCTCTGATGTTTCTAGTAAAATTCTCAGTGAGTAAGACTAAGCAGAAATAGGAAACTGTTCAATGTGTAATTTCAGCTATTGAGAGATTCGACTATATGTGTGGTGATCAGATATGATTAAACAGGTCAAGAAAGGGAAATACAATGTAGGGACAGAGGGATGAGAGAGAGGCTGTTCTAGGAACAGCATGTCAGAGCAGCAGAGATTGGTTTTCAAAAGTAGGATTTAATCAGAAATATATATATGTAATTATATTATGCTACATTATAGTAAAATGAATGAGTGTTTTCCTTTTCTGAAAACATTCGCTGTTCAAGTTGAGCAAGATCAGATGTGTTAACTGCACATCTTGCATCTAGTCACTGTTCAGTCATCACATACAATACCTCTGTTGAATGAGATAATAGTATAGGAAATTAAACTTGAGTGGCTCAAAATCATATAACTAATTACCTTCATCTTCAATTACGGTGACTAAGTGACACAACACTGTTAGCATAACCCCCGATGACAGCAGGAACAGCAGGCATGTCCTCAGGCTCTTATGAAAGTGTGTTTGGGTTAAAAATATCAGACAGGCTGTATTTGGAAGGAGGTGAGCCCTGGGCCTCCTGTTGGACACTTGAGAGAAATAGAATGACTTAGACTTGTGGTTATTAAACATTTTTTCTAGCTTCATGTTATGCACATGTGAAGAGAATAACATATTAATTAATTATATTGAGGAGATCAGTCTTTGAGGGCCTCTCATTTTCATGTCTCATTGACAAGTATCAGCCATTTGTTCCACTCACCCTGGGCAAGTAGGTGCAATGTTTCTGTGAGTCACAGGGGTAAGGAGCCAGAAACGTTCAATAAAAAGCATCAATGGCCAACATAATCTGTTCTGAAAGTGGGTTAACCATAATGAGTCTAGAAGAACTAAATAGTATTTAAAGAACAGAGGTTCCACAATTATCTGTAAAAAAAGTAATTAAATAAAAATGTATATGTATATGTGTGTGTATTTATATATATATATGCATATATAATATACACATACACAAACACATTTAAAAGGAGTATACAAGGACAAGGTGACTATATATCTATATCCATATGTATGTGTATATATATATATATATATATATATATATATATATATAAAGAAAAAAGGTTTAAAACAATGATTTTGTAAGGGGGAAAAAAGTATAGTGTTAGATGATCTTAACATCCATTACCTAACCCTCAGGTTCTGTTGATTTATAAAACACATCATCTTTATATAGAAATAACATGGTCATTATAGGCTAAACTTATTTAGGAAATTAATTTCAAGCAAGTAAGCCTGAAATTTTCTTTGTAGTATAAGAGTTCTGTGTTTCTTCATACAACTAAGTGTAAATTATAGTTGAAAGTGTGATTAAAATACTTATTCAAATCAGCAAAACACTTCATATAAATTGCTCTTCCCTCAGTTCCTTCCATTCTGATTGTTTTTATCTGAAAACGTAAATTGATCCAAGTTCACACTGGGTCTTCTGATGAGCTTCTGAAACTGAAAAGCTTTTTTTGATTTTTGCATTTCACTTTGGATATTTTTCAGAAATTCTTCATAATTATGTAAAAACCCTGCAATTATGTTACATTTCTGTAGCTCCCTAAGTTATGAAGATAAAACAAATTTGCAATACTTTTCCTTAATATTCAAAAAATCGGACATTTTTTTTCTTAAGGTAGCAGAGTGTTGTATTATCAGATAAATAAACCAATCGTCAAAAAGAAGCTAAACATGCATGACTACTTGACTTAACATATCTCTAAATTTAACTTTTATTTTTTAAGATCTTATTATTTTTAGAGAGAGGGGTAGGGAGAGAGGCAGAGAGAGAGAGAGAGAGACAGACAGACAGACAGAGACAGAGACAGAGACAGAGACAGAGACAGGGACAGAGACAGAGACATCCATGTATGGTTGTCTTTCACCTGCCTCTATCTATGGATCTGGCTGGAGGCCTGGCTTGCAACCTGGTTATGGGCCCTGGCTGGGGAATCGAACCAGCGACCTTTGGGTTCGCAGACTTGTGCCTTATCCACTGTGCTACCAGCCAGGGCTAAATATAACTTTTATTGGCCTTTACTTTTTACATTTTTTCACTTTTTTTTAGTCATTTAATTTTTCACCAAACATGCAATAGGACTTGCTATTTCTAGGTATGACATTAGGCACTGGGGTTGGAAGGGGAAGGGCAGACTGGAGAAAAACAGAGTGGCAGCAATAAAGGAGGTGGTTCCTTGTTGGAATATCTAGTTCTAGCAAGAAAAGCTGGTCCTATCTTTTCCAAAGTAAACTACTCGAGAGTAGTGTTGCTAGAAAATGACAGTGCATTTGATGAGTATATTAAATGAAGCAGCTAGCTGTGCTTTGAGGGGTATAGACTTGTCTTCATGAAGAAGGTGACTTTGAATAGGGTCTTGAATGATGAGGGCAATACAAGGGACAAGTGTAACTTACTTTAGGATCATTAGTAAACATCATGGCCACCCCTTATACTCTAAACTTTATTTTCCTTCCCCTTCCCCTTCCCCTTTATCTCTTCACCCTCCCTTCCCCTCTCCTACCCTTCCTACCCTTCCTTTCCCTCTTTTCTTTTATTCCCTTTTTTTCCCTTTTCTTTTTTGCCTTTGTCCTCTATCTGTCCCTTTTTCTTGACGTAGAAGGAAAAATGGTATTTTACAAGCAGGGTCTCCCGCCAAAAAGGAAACTCATATCTTCCAGACTAATAAAGTCCCCTAACATCATGTCCCTCTAATGCTAGGTGTATCTTCCCTCCCAGCCATGACTTATTTAATAAAATAACCTTGATAGGCACAGGAATCAAATATCTTTACATGCAAAGAACTTGTTTATTTAGTTTCATAAATGTTATTGAGAGGAAAGAGCTCTTGAATAATGAACTATTTACAGCAATGTTAACTTTATGGATCTTTAGTACCAAAAATCAGAATGAAAAAAATAACAGCCTTCTCACTACCTATGTGCCATAGCATTTTCAAGCTTATTGTCATCTCTAGAGTGCATGTTAAATATAATGAGCAAAGGGTTTAGACACCTAAATTTTACCATTATATTCTAGGGTACCTTGTTGAAAGCTTAAATGAGGTATTCAAATAACTAAGAACTGTTCACCATACTGAATGAGCTTCTATATGGAGAAATATATGATGAGGAGAAGTGCCAACTTCTCAGTTCATCCAAGTCATTTTAAAAATAATACTTCTTTTGTGATATTTCTAGACTCTTGGGCTAAAAAAAAAATTTCACTTCATTTTTCAGACATTTTATGGCTTTCACAAACAAATAGAATTGTATGTATGGCTTCCAGAATCAGGATTTTAATACTATATATAATCATTCTGCATTCTGTCATTTGCATTATAAAAGTGATAGTCATAGTTCTGCTTCACAGAACATTTTGCTGCAAATAAAACATTGAGCTGCAGTGGGAACTCCTATGAGTGTTTATTTCTGATATTATTGTGAAACTCTTTCTGTGGTGTTCTAAGCATGAGTTGAGAAAAACACAACATTGGTGGTTTTAGTGTTAAATGTCTGTTACATTAGTGGATTTATATATTTTTTTATGAGAAACTTCGCAGCCTTTTCACTGGTCAAACTACACTCCAGGAAGCTAATATGTATCCTGGAATTTGAGGGTTGTAGATTGAAGACCTCTGATAGGAGAAAAAAAAGGTACATTTTCTTTTTAAAATGAGGGTGCACGTCTCAGTAAAACCAGGCAAAAGGTTTCAGTAAACCTCAGGAGTGGATTCCTAATGGAAACCAAAAAGCAGCCTTTGACCTAGAATTCTTGCTGTAAGTTTATTTTTGCAGGTAGTTTGAAGAAATAATTTTTTAAAAAGTCACACAATTTGGTGATATTCTATGTGTCACTCAATAATTGAGGTATTTTCAGCCATACAAGTTTCTTTTTTACTTATCAAGTTTTAATACAGTTAACTCTCATCCATTTATTAAATAAGTATGCATTGAACACCACCCACTTAGTAGGGATTTTGCCAAGTGGTAAAAATGATCATGATGAGTAAGTGCTTGTGCCTAACATTGTCCACAGTCTAGTGAGGCAGATGATTATATTGTCAAATTCTTAGAAATAAGCCCTGGCTAATGGCTCAGTGGATAAGGCACTGGCCTGTAAACCCGAAGGTTGCTGGTTTGATTCCTCAGCCAGGGCACATAACCAGGTTGCAAGCCAGGTCTCCAGCCAGGTCTTCAGCTGCAGGCAGGTGAAAGGCAACCACGCATGCATGTCTCTCTCCCTCTCTGTCTCTTTCTCCCTTCTCTGCTCTCTAGGAATAATAAATAAAATCTTTAAAAGCAAATTCTTAGAAATAGGGTGCAAGGTGATGATTTTGTTTGCACTGCAAATCCTGCCAGTTCTCCCTGTGAAACAGTATTCAGCTATGAAAGAGGAACAAAGTGGAGAGTGAGGATCCAAAAGGTTTCTCAAGCTTTATGTAGTTGTGCTATTATCATCAATTTATATTATGTTTAATTTAAAATAAAATTGTCTTTATTTACCAAAGAGCTTTTTAAAATTTCCGTATGGATAGGTGGTTGTTTTTCAGTGTTCATCATTTTGTTACAGATTTTCAACTTATTTCCATTGTGGCAAGATAACCTGGTCTGTAGGATTTCAGTCATGTGAAATTTATGAAGACTTACTAGTTGACATAAATCAGGTCAACTTGAATAAACTTGTGTATGAAAATAGTATGCATGTTGTCTTCTGCGTCTCCCTTCCAAATGTGTCTCGATCCCTCTCCCTGGCTTCCTCCTCTAAACGTCACTGGAACCGTCCTGTGGTTACCTGCAGTCTCCACATTGCAAGTGCAATCTCCAATTCTGTCTTCCTCTTGCATGACTTACCAGCAACAATTAAACATTCTCTCCTCTCTGAACCAGTGTTTTCACTTGGCTTCTGGAGCCCCACTCCAACTCTACATAGCTCACTAGCAGTTCCTTTAACATGCTCCTTTGCTAGTTTCTTTTCTTCTCCTGACCTCTAATAGTTGAAGTGTCCAAGGCTTCAGTCCTTGGACTTTTTTTCTAGCCACATTCTTTGATGACATCTGACCTTAGGGCTTTTTGATACCACCTATGCTCTAATAACCTGTTCAGAACCTCTGTATTTCCTACCTTCAAATATTTTAACCATTTATTGCCTCCACCATGGCTTCTAGGGTACCTCACTCTAGGGTAAACCATACTCAGCTGTTTTCTAGATTGTTGCAATAGCCTTCTTAACTGTTTTCCCTGCTTCTGACTTGAACCCCCTCAGTCCCTTTTCAGCATTTAGCCAGTACAGTCCTGTCAGTCTTTTCCTCAGTAAACCTACATTCACTTTCCCTCTCATTTGGAGTCAAAGCCATGTTTCCAACTCATAGCATAGCCTACACAGTCTTAGCTGATGTATCTCTTCGTGACTCTCTGACCTCCTTCCCCAGTCCACTCTCTCTTGTTCAATCCACCCCAGACAAGCTGGACCTCTTGCTATTCTATAAATAAGCATGTCTTCCTCAGTTGCTTTGCCATTCATGTCACCTGCATCTGTCATCCCTTCCTCCCAGTTATCCATGAGATTGACTTATTGATTTCTTTCAGGTCCCCACTCAAATATTTCCTCAGTAAGGATGTGCCTCACACCCATATCCTAATTTTCCACCCCCTCCCACATATTTCTTACATTCTTTTGCTGATTTTTTCCCCTTAGCCTTTGTTGTTAGGCTATATAAATATACTTTGTTAATATTATTTAACTTTTGTCTCTAATTTAATATCCATATGAACAGAGAAACTTTGTGGGCTTTTTATTTCCAAAGACCAAAACCAGTGCTAACATATAGTAGGTACTCAATAAAATATACATGAAAAGAATGAACAAACGAGTGCTCTCTCTAGTTGCTTGATGCGTACTGGATACCTTGCTGCTGCTAAAATAAGCAGAATGAGACCGATTAGCGTGCCGGAAGTTCTAGGCAGTATTGCGAAGATTAAGTTCTGTGGAAGAGAGGGGAAGAAAGCAGGAACAAGCAGACAGAACTTGAATTGCCAGTGCCATGCCCACGAAGGCCCCAGCCAACAGCACAGGAGCCTGTTTGGCAGGTTAGCTAGGAGACTGTGCCTTCATACCCTTCACCCACCCATCACTGGGTCCAGACTGCCTTTGAGCAAAACCATGGTGATTAGAGTGACCAGCTTAGGGCAACTTCAATGAGAAATGAAAACTGGGGCTGGCGGTTGGTAGCACGCCCAGGAGCTGGGTAAAAGTTCCCTTCATCCTGGAGGAGTACCTTTCAGGGGTCCACTACCTTTACCAAGTATGCAGGACTATTTCTATTTCCTAGAAGGCTCTTCCTTTTTCAAACTACATACTCCTGGTATATCTTTCAATTCTTTACTCGTATGCCACCTTTTCAGAGAGGTCTACCCTTTCTCTATTTTTAAATTGAAATGTATGAGGTCTGTCCTGAAAGCATTGGCCACACAAACTGTTTCAATTATATTGACATTGGCTCAATACTTTCAAGACAGACCTCATATTCCCCACCCACATATACTCATAGACCCATATTGTATATCATTTGCTTAATTATTCATTTACTGTTTATTGTCTATCTCTTCCAACTAGTAGATATGCTCTAAAAGGACAGAGATTTCTGTCTCTTATTCACTGAAAAACTCATGAACACCTAGAACACTAGATAGATTTTCCAAATATTTGTGGAGGGAATGGATGAATGAATTCAGGCTTCAACTGAGCTGACTTGGTGATACTTTTACTAATTGGGTTTCTGGAGTGTGCTGATAGCCCTTTTGATTTCACTGATATACAGGGAAGGAGGAAGCAGAGCCTGACTACCTGGAACAAGTCTCATTGCAGCCCACTAACAAGATACTCAAGGACCATCTTTTATAGCAACTAGGAAACAAACAAAAACCTAGAAAAGTAATGAATCCTATTAGGATACCTACCAACGTGTAGGAACAAACCTGATTGCTTGAGAGCTGAAGTAGCAGCTCTTGTGTCTATTTCCCGGGCGGTTGTAGCTCCATATTACTTCAGGGACCAGGAGCCTTGAGTAGGCATAGAGGCGAAGGAAGCCTGTAATAACTTCCGGCTAATACGCAAAGCTTTTGCCCCGAGGGTTAATACAGGGAAGATGCGATGGAACCAATTGCCACCAGAGGGCACTGTGACACCTCTTTGTGAGATTTAGCTTTCCAATGTAGGATTGAAAGAAGTTTGGGGACAAACGTTTTTTAAAAAGAAAGAAGCCTAAACATAGAGGAATATTTTGCTGATGTTAATAATTTTGCTTTAATTTGAAAATACATAGGCTAAGAGTGTTTTAAGTTGTAGTTGAAAATAAATCACAAGGTATATCAACAAAAGTTGCACACACAAGATATACAATATTCCTTAAATGCTATGAAAATATACCAAACTCACCTCATAATTTTGACAATGCTCATTAAAATGACACTAAGGTACAATTTTTCACTTATCAGCTTTTTAAGGATGTAAAAGTATGCCCACAAAGCAGTCTCAATAGATCGTTGGTGGGAGCATTAATTTGGTTTGATTCTCAAAGATGGAAATTTCGTAACATATTTGACAGTTATAAATACATTTACTTTTTAAATTGTTATTTTTTTAAGATTGTATTATTTTTTAGAGAGAGTGAGAGGGAGAGAGGAAGAGAGGGAGAGAAACGTCAATGTATGGTTGCCTTTTTGTGCCTCCAGCTGAGGACCTGGCTGGAGACCTGGCTTGCAACCCAGGCATGTGCCCTGACTGGGAATTGAACCAGTGACCCTTTGGTCCACAGGCTGGTGCTCAGTCCACTGAGCCACACCAGCCAGGGCTAAATTCATTTACTGTTGATCTTCCTCCACATAGTCAAAGAATGTATCCTATCAACCTATCTCTTAGATACTAGTTACATATGCAAGATTGTTTTCTTATTTTTTCATTACAGCCTCTTAATAATAGCAAAATATATAAATGTTGGGAACACTGTTTAAATAACAGGGTATTTCATAACAATAGAAAAACATGAAGCTCAATGTAAGAAAGATGTTGCTTATTTACTGATATGAAAAGCCCTTTAAATTAGGTGAATAAAAGCAAGGTCCAAAATAATGGGTAAATCAGGTCATTTTTTTGTCTGTTTTTTAGAAAGGGTAAAGTAATATACATGCATATTTATCTTCGCAGTATTTTTTCAAGGATTGACAGATGCCAATAAATGTGTTATTGAGGGTGGCAAATGTATAGGACGGAGGCAAGGATGACAGTAAGCCTTTGTCCTGTAGGCCATTTTGTGCACATTTATTACCTATTCACAAAACAATACACACATATATTTTAAAAATTCCATTGCAGGGGGTGTTAGCCAATCATCTGGTTTACTATTCAACTGCATCATATATACAAGGGCTTTATAGTCATAGGTACCTAGTTAGCTTATAAGTTCCCAACTGCCTGAAATCAATTAGGAGGAGTCCCTCTGGCAACCTTGAAATGAATGAGGTGAATTTTCCAGCCAGGCTGTTCCAAGGAAAAGTAGCAGAGTAGCTTGGGTTTTCCTTTGGGACCTATTTTTCTTCTTCAGAGTCTTCTTGGCTTTCCATGATAGTCTTATTCCCCACTTTGTACTATTTGTCACAGACTGATCTTCCTTTTGGGCAAAGAAGAAATAAGTTATTGAACCTTTTTGTTACTTTGTAATGGACTTATTCTAGCAATACATATTCATTTCTTCACATAATGGTTATAATATCTACTACGAATCTGGCAATGTACCATCTTCTGAGAATACAAATCTGTCAGACATAACCTTTTCTTTCCATGAAAGAGCTCACAGTCAGATAGAAAGATGGCCGAGTCTACTTGCTTTAAAAGAGTGGTGTGCACCGAGGAAAACCAGCAGGGTATGATCTCCTTTTCCTGAGAGGAAGTGAAGATTGTATCATTGCATGGTTATAAAATATGAGTAGGAATTCTCTAAGCCAACAGAGGTTGGGATGGGGGAGTAAAATATTATTCTCTTAAGCAGAAGGAAAAACACTTATGGGAGTCAGATATTTGAGAAAAACTTAGTCTATTAAAACAAGTGCTGGAGAGTGTAGTGTGACTGGAATGTGTCTGTTGATTTAGTTTTGCATTTTGAGAGAATTCTGCCATTATTGCTACTATTATTGAGCACTTCAAAGTAGTATGGGCTCTTGGTATTTTATGCCATTTAATCATAACAATAAAACTGAAATACTTATTGTTATCTCCATGGTAGAGATAAGGATACTGAAAAATATACAAATTAAGCAATTTGTCTGGAGAGACACATGTGGATAGAGCTAGAACTCAAATTAGCATTAGATTGTCAATCCTGTGCTCCAAAGTACGAATAAGAGTGTTTGCTGGCTCCCTTCTGTGCCCCTTTTTCAGATTCACACCTTACCTTTCTCCATCCTTTTCTCTAACGCTGGAGGTCAGCCTGGATGTAGTTCATCAACAGACTCCCTTGCACTGGCTATTCCAGTCTAGATTGATCTTTAGGTAGTGGAGGCAAACAAGCAGAGGGAACAGAGAAGATTCAAGTGTCAGCTCTTAGGGCTCCCTTCCATCCTGTCATCTGTGTCCCTGAGATCCCCGAGTAAAGATCCTTGCTGGTCTCTAGGAGGCCCCCTCACCCTGTCTGATTCCTGAATGGCAGATTGCTTCCTGCTGCTGTCCTTGCAGGCAAGGGAGTGATAATGGCTCTGCTACATCTCCCCTTGTGGTGTCCCTACATACAACCCACCATTTTGTAAATAAGTCCTTTGTTAAACTCTCCTCAAGTAATCTTTATTTGAAAGTGCCATCTGTTTTCAGTTGGTGCCAGATCAGCATTTAAGAAGTCATTGTTATTATGTAAGTGAGGGTTGATGAAAGTCTAGTGTGGCACTAGCACTGAAATGAAGGACATAAAATGGATTCCAAAATGGCATGAGAGAAATCTGAATGATACAAAAGGGCTACAAGGAAAGAGCAATATTCTTTCTTCAGTTGTGAGTTCTGTAAATAAATTCAAGCAGACCTTTATCACACCTTTCACATTATTACTGCACAGAGAAAAACAAACTTAATCGCTTATAGCAAGATGGCATAAATTAGGTAGTTCCTAATTAACATGTAAGCATGGTTAAGGTCTGCATGTGTTGAAATACATAAAACCCATTATTTATGCACAGAGTGGGTGCTAAGTGTCTAGTAGTGATTCAAACAAGCGATTAATATCAAGTAGGTATGACAAGAAGTAAACCCTGACCGTATGGTTTATCAACCTGCCCAGTCCTAGTTCTGAGGATTCAGGAAGGCAGCCTCAGGAGGAAGGTCAGAAAGTAGCAGGATCCCAACCATGAAATTCAGTGCAAAGTCAAACTCCAGATCCTGGAAAGGACAAAAACAAAAGCAAAACAAGTGCCGGCTGGACAAATGACAAGACTGGACATACTTTCTGCTGCATCTCTTGCCTGTTTCTTTAACCTAGCCCATTGGACAGCAGGTGAGGCAAGGCTGAAAGTGCCGAAGGTGAAGTGGCTCTAATGATGGGGAGGGAATGTCCCCAGCCATCCCACTGCACAAGCAGCCCGCTGTGAGGTTTTTGCCAACCCTGTTCTTTCCTCATGTGATCAAAATGGCTGTTTCCCCTTAAATTGCACAGCAGCCATGCTGGTGTCTTTGAGGAAAGCTCAGTGTTCTTCATCCGTGTTGAAGAATATAAAATGGGCAGGCATAAAACTAATGGAATTGTGTTATTAAATTCTGTTGCCTATGAGGTTCCTTTTCATGGTAAAAAAAAAAAAAATGCAGAAAATGAAATATTTTCAACATTAGCTTCTTTCTGGGATTTAAAAATGCATTTTGATTTACAGTCCCTTGGGATGATATAAAGAAAATGGCTTCTTAAATGAACACATCAATTACTTAAGCCAAATGGGTAAGAATGATAACTTTTATAAGGAACACTTTAGAGGAGATAAAATATAGATGGTTCCTTTGACTTATACAGGTGCTGTATTAATCACTGAGGTATAAATTATAGAGGTGAAGAGTTTACGCTTCTTTTCTTTGTGTTGAGCATTCTGATAAATGAGTGACTAATGTGACAGGAAAAGATAACATAATGAATATCTTATTATGCTTGAAGGAGCATGGAAAAAAAATGACTGACACTGTATTTTGTTCCCAGTAGGAATAAAAAGCAAGAAGTTCCTGGCCTGTGATACTCCAGTTAAGGGTGTCTGACTGACAGTATGTTGGCACCAGCATTGAGGGCAGTGATGGGCTTCAGCTCCAGGTGAGTTCAGTTCTCCAAGATATGCTATGTTCACCTTTCTGGCTCTTACCCATGGAGTTCATAAAGGAACTCCATCAAAACTTTTACCTTTTCAAAAGATTAGCCTACTGCTTTTTTCCTGGAAGATTTTAAATTCCGTGGGGCGTTAAAGTTGATGCATCTTTGCTTCTTTTTCCTTTCGACTTGTGAGTGATAGAACATAAGACTATGAGTAGGTTTCCTTCTGAACCCAGTGTCAAAATACCCAAACCACAAGTAGAGTGAAAGAGGAAACTTTGCACTATATTTGGGGAAAAGAGGAAAAGCAGTTTATAGGAGTGACCATAGCGGGAGCTCAGCGTCATTAAGCATTTTGGGATTACGCATTGTTTCATAGCCTTCTCAATGGCAGGGGCAGAGAGCTGAGTTACCCTTGAGGACCTAAAACTTGGCCTCTTAAATAGTTAAACAATTAGAGCAGATAGATGACTCCATAACTCAAAAGACTTTGATTTCTGTTTTTCCAATTATAAGAGATCAGAAGTGATGGTCAAGTAGATTCTTTACTGCACAGATTCTAATTTTGACTCTTCCTGAGTCTCTTGGGATTCCCTTAGGTCAGAATGTATGTATCACCTAGGAACATTAATATTAGCACTTCTGTGGTCTGAACAGTGTAATAAGCTATAGACTTGGGGACTGAAATATGTTATACAACTTAGTTTTAAAAAATTTGAAAACTTTGCAAGACCTATATACTTTATATCTACATGCATGTCTTATTATGATTCACATAGTTTCAAAGATTAATAAGGAAGGTAAGCTAATCAAGACAAATAGGGAAAGTACTACAAAAAATACAAGAAACATACAATGAGATTTTAATCTATCAGATATGTTAATAATCCCTCCTTTTGACAAAACAATTCTATGAGTAATAATTTAATGTAAGACAATAATTTGGATTACTAAAACTTTTAAAAATGTTTCTCATGACTTGTTTTAATATATATTTTAAATAGTGAATTTCTGTAGAACTATTAAAACAGATGCTTTAGAATAATATGAAATAAAAAAAAGGGGCAGGCACATTTTAAAATTTAAAACAGCAGGGTGAAAAAAATCTTTATAGAAAACATTAATATATTTACAGAGAAAATAGATGGAAACAGACCTATATGATGATTTTCACTGTCTTTTATTATAACTCACATTTTTCCTGATGTTTTTGCAAATACTTTAGTCAGAATAAAATAAAACTTAATTGTAAACATTAAATCATAAATTTTTATAAGATAAAAATTGGATCATAGAAGCATAATGTCATAAAAAAATAATCACCATATTTTCCAGGGAGGTTAAAAATTAGGTTATAAATCAGAACCTTGAGTAAAGTGTGTTAAAGTCAAAGCATATATACCCAGTTCTTTACTTATAAGAAAAAATACATATAAAGCTGCTTTGTTTGAGTAAATGAGAGTTAGGGAGAGTGAAGATAATTTCTATTTAGTAAGTGTGAAAGGGCTCAAAGAAGTAATGATATTTAAATAGGGGCTTAAAAGTTAAATATACAGGCCCTGGCTAGTGGCACAGTCAATGGATGCTGACCTGCAAAGCCAAAGGTTGCTGTTTGATTCCCAGCCAGGACACATAACCAGGTCTCCATCCAGGTCTGTAGTTAGAGGCAGGTGAAAGGAAACCATACATTGATGTTTCTCTCCCTCTCTGCCTCTCTCCCTTCCCCCCTCTCTGAAAATAATAAATAAAATCTTTAAAAAAAAGTTAAATATACAGAAATAGGCTTTTGTTTTTATGGGTAATAACTAATGTTGACATGTTGAAATGGATAAATGTATATTTTATGTTCATTAATGTCCCATTTTTCATTTTGTAGACAATCATAGCTTAAGTGCTATACATTGCACAAATTTGAATATTAATATACTCCTTTAAAGCCTAGAACCAATACTAAATAGCATTTGATAATACTAAATACTATCTTTTACCATACACTTACACTTTGTAAATTATTTCTGCATTTAAAACAAAAACTACATCATTGTATAAGTAATTACAATAAAATATTCATCAAATCTTTGAAGTTATTTATGTTGCATTACCATATTCTACTGAAATTCTTAATTTTTCTGACTTTAGTAATGCATAAATACATTGTACATTTACTTATTGAGAAATTTAGGAGAAATGACTAAATTTTTCTGTATCTACCTTTCCCAACAACTGTTGGTTTCTAACTCCATCCTTTGCCTTGTTCATTTTTACTTTATATTCTGCTTAGATAATTACTGTGGTACCCATGGCTCCAATACTTTCAAATATATGAGGTCTGTCAGGACAAGTCCAGCCATTGTTAATATAAAGGGAATGGTTTGCACCACACGCATGTAACCTGGCAGCCAAGGAGCGTGGACTGAAATTTGGGTATGTGGACAATGACGCCTCTGCTTTATGAGCCAGTGAGCATGTATACTGTGTGGCCATTGCATTCAAAACAACTGAGTGAATAGAGCATGGAATCTGCATCAACTTTTGAGTTAAGCTTGAACAATCCTCCATGAAAACTATCTTGATGACTCAGACAGCCTCAGTATGGGCAGCTGGTGATTGGCAGCTTCATCATGACAATGCTCCCACTTATGCATCACATCTGGTGCCAAGTGTTTTAGCAAAACATGGTATCACCCAGGTAACTCAGTCTCACTATAGCCCTGACTTGGTACACTGTAACTTCTGGTTTTACCCAAAACTAAAATCACCTTTGAAAGGGAAGAGATTTCAGACTGTCAGTGAGATTCAGGACAATAGGACTGGGCAGCTGATGGCAACTGGCGGAACTGTGTGAGGTTTCAAGGTGCCTACTTTGAAGGGGACTGAAGTGTCATTGTCCTATGTACAATGTTTATTGTATATTCTTCAGTATATGTCTCTACTTTTCATATAACATGGCTGGATGTATTCTGAACAAACTTCATATATATTATATAATATATAGGTATATATTATAATATAGATAGATATATGTGAACCCACATTCTAATTATTTGCAAGATCAGTATACCAAATGGATCTTGGATATCAGTCTCACCTAGGATATAGTTCCTGCCTCTTTCCTTCAGGCTCCTCTTTATTGGCATCTTCTCTTTCTATCCTTCCCAATATCAAACCTAAAAAAGCAAAATCCTGCTTGATAGGGAAAAATCTATGTGAAGGTCTGCTTAGATTGACTGAGTAGGTCTGAATGATCCCTAATGAATAGGAGAAAGGGGCAAATTTGTTCATAATTTTATTAGCATATCAATAAAATACATTAAATTATTTTTCACTTTGTTTCTATCATCAGTGATTTTATTCTTGGTAATTCTTTATCATTCTCTTTTCTATACATTTCTCCCCAATAAGCACATTATAAACATGAAGTGGAAACTAGAAGAATGGCAGAAAAAAATGTGTACAATGATGGTTTAGGGTTGTCAACATACTAGCATAGATGCAGGTGGACAGATTTGGCACTAGTTGACCTGGACTCAAATATTTGTCCTGCCATGAATGAGTTAAGAAGCCCAGCATAGTATTCTCTTCAAACTTCTGAGGCTTAATGATTCCAAATTGTCCCAATTCTAGGTCAACTAATACAGTATTTGTAGAAGCCTTTCAGAAATGTTTAAGCATCTTGCAGATGTCAGTATTGACTGATGTTTCTGACAACATAATAGATACAACTTACCAAACACATACAAGTGTACATATGTGTGTGTATGCATCTAGGAGAGACTGTTTCTTCTAAAATAGAATTAGTTGCTGTTCCTGTAGTGAAATACCACTTCTGCTCTTCAGTAAAATATGCTGAAGTAAGTATTTGCAGGTAAACTTCTCTTCTTTTCACTTGAATGTACGTGGCTTGTCCATCAAATCAGCACGGTTCAGTAGTTCAGGAGGTTTTCTCTGCTCTTTGATCACAAAGGGGATTCAGCTCTGGGCAAAATCCCAAGATAATAAACTTGGCAACACAAAGAAACTTCCTTTTATGAAATTCATCACTAAATAAATGCGGTCAGAAAATTAAGACAGAATATTAAGTTAGCATTGATTCATTGATCTGGAAATTATTTCAAACCATGTAATATTAATAACACTCCATGACCTGAAATTTAAGCTGCAGCCAACATCATGCAACAAAAATTAATTAATGTTGCCAATAACTCTGGTAATGTAGACTTTTAACAGTTGAATTTATATTTACTTGAAGTACTAGAGTGAGGATATTTTGCAAACTATAATAAAATATTGGAAACCATTATTTGAATAAGAATTTGTTCATACAAATCAGTATCTAATAGTCATTCAAAAATATATGCTGAGAATAAATCAAAATGTATTTCATGTTGGCTGCACTGAAGCCACCTAAATAGCCCAAATAATATGCTGTAGAATCTGGCAGAATTACCCAAACTCTCAGCTGTTTTATTTTCCTGTGTCCTTTATTTACATTTCTCAAAATAAGTGAAATGAAATTAGACCAAAGAGGGGTGGGTGGCGTGCCTTTCAAAATGATGTTACCTACTAAAAGTTGCAATCATTCAACAAAAATCTTAAGTATTTACTACATACATTGTATTTCCCTAGGCCTGTGGGGAATGTAGATGTTAATAAAGTATTTCTCCCTTCAAGTAATTATTGCCCATAAGAAGAGACATGCTATAGTATATACAGATAGTATGTTATTAGTACTATTAAGTAGTACTGACATACTATTCTATGCAGATATACATGTATCTTCTTTATATTCAGATAACTATTTAGTAGTGGTAGATGTCAAACAATAAGGAGGGATTAAAAGCCAATTGTTTTCCAAAAGACAGACAACTTTTCACTTGTGTTAAAGCAACTGAGAGGACTTCTTGAAGGAAGTTGAATTAGATGTCTATTAAACGAAAGTGATGCCCAGACTGGGAGAGTGGCATTGTACATGGAGGGGAAAAAGATGTATACAAAAATAACTTCAAATGTGGAGAAGACAGCAAAAAACGGCTAGCAATTCTTATTTTAGTAAAGGGTAGCAACACTTAAAAGAATGTAAATTAATTGTGATGGTCTTAAGTATTAGCCCAAGGGGTTTGTTCTTTATTTTATTATCCTCCAGTAATATGTAGACATCATGTTGCATTGGACCCCAATAACATCACAAGGGTAATGCTTTTAAGTTCTTCCTAGATTCAGACATATTGCTACTCAATATTGGCACAGGAGGGTACCTTCACATGAAAAATGTATTTTCTGCTCTAAGGGAGACAAAGGAGGGTCAGAATATTCTTACACTTGCTTCCTTTCCAGTAATTTAAATTCAGAATAACCATGATAATGAAGTGACATATTTTGGAATATATATTCTGCTCCCTCCTTGGGTTTTAAATTTGATCATACTTTTAATTTCCAGTAAATTTTTATTGATTATTACATTCTGTTGTTGTTTTATAATCATAGTACACATTTTTTTTTCTCACTCCAGTGTTGATTCCAGTACTTTTGTTGTTGTTCTTTAATTTTCTCTTTTTTTTTTTTTTTTTTTTTTAAGATTTATTTATTTATTTATTATTTTTTAGAGAGAGGGGAAAGGAGAGAGGGAGAGAGACATCAATGTATGGTTGCCTTTCACCTGCCTTTCTCCAGCTACAGACCTGGCTGGAGACCTGGCTTGCAACCTGGTTATGTGTCCTGGCTGGGAATTGATCCAGTTACCTTTGGGTTCGCAAGCCAGTTCCTTATCCACTGTGCCACCAGCCAGGGCTCTTGTTCCTTAATTTTCTATAACTCATCTCAGGTTATAGCTCTTAGCTATAGGTCTCAGTCATGTTGCAGCTTTGCTCAAATGACTGATCTTTTGTTCCCCATTTGTATGTTAGAGTTTTAGAGTAGGAGCTGGGATAATTGAATTTTCTGCTTGTGTTCTGAAAATCAGGAGGGGGAGGTGAGTTAAAGGTTCCTTGATTAAATGTGTAAACTTCAAATAATAGCTCTGTCCAAAATCTAAAGTGCACCAGGTTAATTTTCTCCAGAGATAAAAACAGAATACTGGGTTTGGGGTGGGGAGCAGATAGAAAATGGAGGGTAATTGCCAGGGATAGAGGAATGAGAGCAACCACTTCAGCATTTTAGGAAATTTCCTTTTTTCAGGACTGGACCACATCCCAGTCTTCTGAAACACTCAGCCCAAGTACTGGGCTGCTTGGAAGCTTCTGTGGAGGACTAGCTGATGTCTTGTGTGTACCCCACACAGCACTGCCTCAACTCTGCTGCATCAGTTATCATTTCTTCTCCCTACTTTCCATAACCTACGGAATATGTAGCACATTGCTTAAGATGCTTAAGAGTATGACTCTGAAGCCAGGCTGCCTACATTTGGATCCTAGCTTTACCACTTACTGAATATGTGATGATTTGCATGCTGCTTAATGTTTCAGTGCCTCTGTTTCCTCATCTGTAAAGTGGAGATAATGAGAGAATGTTCTGAATACTAAATTAGTTGGAACCATGCCCGGCACACATCGCCAGCTGCTTGTCAACCTCGCTTTTGTTGTAATCTCTCTCCCACTAGCATCTCCACTTTAATTCTAAGCCCTTAAAAGCCAACCTGAGAAAGAAATGTCTTGCTGCCATTTGTCTGAGATTTCAGGAAAGAGAAGAGATTAATACCTGTGGCCAAGTCATCATTTAAAAAAAGATATTAAGGCTTTTAATTTTATTTCCCTCATTCCCCTGTCAATTTATTTTCCTGGACAATAATATTTTTGTGTAATTAATAAGTTCTCTTTTAGTATCCTTCTTAATTGGATTTTAAGAACAACAACAACAAAAAAAAAAACTTTTAAAACACCCAGGTTAATTTCAGGGGTTTACTTATCTACAAAAACAAATACTCATTCTACTGTATGTATTTAAGTCATTGACTGTTACTTTGAGACATTGCTATTTGTGTGAGAATTTATATAGAGGATGATTTAAGGACACATACCAATTAATACTATCATAAAAACTTGACAAAAAGAGAATTTTAGTTTGCTATGTGTGGCCTATTAAACAGGCAATAGAGTTCCTATCTTCTGTGCAAAGATATTTATGTTATAGAAATTCACAGTTATTTAAATATTTATAAAATGAGAGTTGAGAGCAGCACTTTTGAAAAGCAGTTAATAATGAACAGACATCAAGGGAGCTGTCATTATAGCAGTAAAGTGTTTTTCAACTCCAATAACTTCAGTGGTGCAGAAGCAGGCCATCAAATTTAATTAAAAGCAGGCAAAAATAAACGGAGAAATTGAACTGTAGAAAGCTGTCCTTTGCCAGGAGCGAAAGTCAAAAGGAAAGCAAGGGAGAGCCTTGAAACTAGTAATGGATTGCTAAACCCTACTGCCTGCAACTTGTAATGCTCTCTGTCAGATTTTAGTATCAGTTAAACTGGATTAATAGAGCAATCACTGATTCTCTATCTTAAATCCTTCTCTGTCCGTCCCGTATTATAGGCTCCCATGATAGATGGACGCCTGAGGGGGTCAACATTTCAATTCATTTCTCTGCTCAGTCACTTTTTAAATAATGCTGGCATCTACATTTGCTGGACACCGGCATTCTTCGTGATATTTTAAAAGCAGGAATAAATTCCGTTATTGACAAGCTTGCAGCCTTTATTTCCAGAGCGGCTGATTCAACAGGGGAAAGAATTCCTCTGGAATGTGAGCGATTGACATCTCCACCACTAGGGGCTACCAGAGTGAAGTGTATAATAGAGAGGATCACAAATTTATTGTAGCTTTAAACGTTCAGATTAATGTGAATCTGCAGAAACAGCACCACAAGGACAAAAACAATTTGCCCTCGATCACTTTATTTTTATAACAATGTTCTTTAATGAAGCTAAAGCCTTTCTGCTGTGACCTTATTATGTTTTTCAACATCAGTGAGAAATAGATTCCTAGGAATTGTAAGAGAGCTCATGAAACAGCAGGGATATTGTAATAGAGGATCAATTACTGTTTTGCAGTAATTTTGAACTTGAAATGGCTGTAGCACAGCCTATGAAGACAAGAAGACAAACTGGTTTATTGAAAAGTCGTGTACAAATTACAAATCACAAAAAGCTGAAGTAAACAAATTGTTTTGTTTTCTAATATCCTTCAGAACGATTTCACAGTGTCCCTTTATAGAACAAGGGATCAAGTTTCTGAGGTAGAAGAAGCAAGCAGAAACTGAGGATAGAATTTGTTATCAATTTTAATGTAAAATTTAAAAATATATTTAAGAACCCTTCTCAACATTGTTATGGGTTAAATCTTACTCATCTTTACCTGAAGAAAAGATCTTGATTATGATGGGAACTTAAAGATGAGGCAGAAGACAGTGTAAAGGTTATAAATATAATAGATTGTTATTGCATTTATGAAATACTCTAATTTGTAAAGTGCTTTCATATTCATTATGTCATTTATTTCAGGCAACAATCCTAGTGAGACATGAGCCCAAATAGGCAATGATAGCTCACAAATGCCGCAGGAAAGAAGGAGACTGAGACAGGTTCCATGACTGGCATCAGATCATACAAATACCTTACTTGGAGGTGGCACCTATACATAAGGAAGAGCCAGTACTCTTTCTTTCCCTTTAGTTTGTGTAAGAACTCCCAACTTTCAAAATGCAAATCATTTAGCTGTAATAGTCAGTGTTACCAGAGTATATAATTTCCATTTCCATCTGCTACATTCAGGCAGGAGCATGTCAGTTGTGCTGATACGGGAATCACAAGGATCAACGGGCCCTTAGGGAATGGAAACTCATAACTGTCCATCATTCAAATGATTGCCCTGCAGCGCAGGCAGGACTCCACAGCTGTCCAAGGCATAGGGACTGAGGTAGCTGGAAAGGGGGCTGTTTGAGACACTTCTTCTCAAAAGGGCACATGATTGAAAGCCACTTTCTTTCTTGAGCGGGGGCTTTGCCTGGAGGGAGATCCAGGTGGGTACTGGGCAAGAACATTTATTATCCTGGTCAGTGAGATTGGCTTAGAGTTTGCAGAGAGTTCATGTAAAAAGAGTCTTGAAACTACTTAAAAGGAAGAGAAGTGAACTCTCACAATTATGATCACATGAGATCCTAAGTGGAATTAAGGGGCAGGGAGGAGTAAGAAAAAGGTGCTAAGACATCAGGGTGAAGGGAAAGTACTGAGGAATTAGGAAAAAAAAAATAACTAAATTTCAAATAAGAAAACAATTCATGTTCATAAAAGTCAAACATCGTCATTGATTTCGGTATTTTATTTTATTTTATTTTTATAGGGTCATTATAAGAACCTTTTTTTTTTTTTTTAATTTTATAGTTGTTGTATTACATCCATCCCTTTTTTGCTCCCCTCTGTCCCCCTCCCCACCCACCCTTTCCCCCCAAAGTCAATCCCACCTGTTGTCCATGTCCATGGTTCCTTTATACTAGGTTCTTGTCTAAGCTGCTCCCCTTCTTTGCCTCTGCCTCCCCCCTCCCCCCAACCCCTT
>PVIW01006847.1:25392-81176 GCA_004026585.1 Noctilio leporinus | reverse complement strand
CGAGTTTGGGAGTCTTCCCTCTTCCTGAATTTTTTGGTATAGTTTGAGGAGGATAGGAGTTAGTTCTTCTTTAAATGTTTGGTAAAATTCACCTGTGTAGCCATCTGGTCCAGGGCTTTTGTGCTTTGGGAGATTTTGGATTACTTCTTTAATTTCACTAGTTGTTATTGGCCTATTCAGGCTTTCTGCTTCTTCTGGGATCAGTTTTGGTATATTATACACTTCCCGAAATGTGTCCATATCATCCAGGTTGTCATAATTTTTGTCATATAGTTGTTTGTAGTAATTTCTTACAATCTTTTGTATTTCTGAGGTATCAGATGTGACTTCTCCTCTTTCAGTTCTGATTCTGTTTATTTAGGTTCTCTCTTTTTCTTGATGAGCCTGGATAAGGCTTGTCAATTTTGTTTATTTTTTCAAAGAACCAGCTCCTGGACCTGTTGATTCTTCGAATTGTAGTTTGAATCTCTGAGTTATTTAGTTCTGCTCTGATCTGGATGATTTCCTTCCTTCTACTTGCTCTGGGCTTTGTTTGTTGTTGCTCCTCTAGTTCTTGCAGCTTTGTGGTTAGGTCGTTTTTATAAACTTCTTGTAACCTTTTTTTGGAAGGCCTGTATTGCTATAAATTTCCCCCTGAGAACTGCCTTTGCTGTACCCCGTAGGTTTTGGCCTTCTGTGTGTTCATTGTCATTTGTTTCCAGGAACTTTTTTGATTTCATCTTTGATCTCATTGTTAACCCCTTCATTGCTTAAAAGCATGTTATTCAGTCTCCAAGAGTTAGAGAATTTTTGGGTTTTTCCCTTGAGATTGGTTTCTAGTTTCAAGCCATTGTGATCTGAGAAGATACTTTGTATGATTTCAATTTTCCTGTATTTGTGGAGGCTTGTCTTGTGACATACCATGTGATCTATCTTGGAGAATGATCTATGTGCATTTGTAAAGAATGTGTATTTTGTTTCTTTGGGTAAAAGACTCTGTATACATCAGTTAGGTCCATTTCCTCTAGAGTGTTGTTCAATGCCACAACATCTCTTGGGATTTTTTGTTTGGAAGATGTGTCCATAGTTGAGAGTGGGGTATTAAAATCCCTTACTATGAGTGTGTTGCTGTCTATGTCTTTCTTAATGTCTTCCAAGATTTTCCTTATGTATTTTGGAGCTCCTATGTTGGGTGTGTATATGTTTATCAGAGTTATGTCTTCTTGATGGATTGTTCCCTTAAGTATTATGAAATGTCCATCTTTGTCCCTTTTTATGGCCTTCATTGTAAAATCTATTTTGTCTGAAATCAGTATTGCTACTCTAGCTTTTCTTTTGTGTCCATTTGCTTGAGATATATTTTTCCATCCCTTCACTCTCAATCTGTGTCGATCTTTTGTTCTGAGGTGAGTCTCTTGAAGACAGCATATGTGTGGATCATGTTATCTTTTCCATTCAGCTACCCTATATCTTTTGATTGGTGCATTTAATCCATTTACATTTAAGGTTATTATTGATTGATACTTATTCACTGCCATTTTCTCTCTTTGTGTCTGTATTCCTCTTTGGCTTTCTCTGTTTCTTCCTTTTATTTGTTTACTTATTTTTATAGTAGACCTTTTAGCATCTCTTGCAATGCTGGTTTGGTAGAGATGTATTCTTTTAGTCTTTTTTTTTTGTCTGGGAAGCTCCTTATTTCTCCTTCTATCTTGAATAAGAGCCTTGCTGGGTAGCGTATTCTTGGTTGCAGGCCTTTGTTTACCATTACTTGAAATACTTCTTGGCATTCCCTTCTGGCTTGAATTGTTTCTGTTGAATAATCATTTGATAGCCTTATTGGAGCCCCTTTATATGTTATTTGTCATTTCTATCTTGATGCTTTTAGGAGTCTCTGTTTGTCTTTGAAATTTTCCATTTTAATAATAATGTGCCTTGGTGTTGGTCTGTTTGGGTTGATCCTCATGGAGACCCTCTGTGCTTCCTGAACTTGATTAACTCCTCATGTTAGGGAGATTTTCTACTAAGATTTTTTTGAACAGGTTTTCCATTCCTTGTTTCCCTTCTCCCTCTGGTATCCCTATGATATGGGTGTTGTTACATTTCACGTTGTCTAGCAGCTCTCTTAACCCCTCTTCAGTCTTATTCATTCTTTTTTTATTCTCTTGTACTATCATGGAGCATTTGTTTACATTACCTTGCAACTCGCTGATCTGGTCCTCTGCTTCCTCTAGCCTGCTGTTGATTCCTTCTACTGTATTCTTCAATTCTGAAATTGTATTCTTCATTTCCTCCTGGCACTTATTGATAGTTTCCATGTCCTTTTTCATGCTGTTGTAGTTCTCAGTAAGTTCCTTGTAACTTCCCTGGAGTTCTTTGTAATTTCCCTGGTGTTCTTTATAGTTCTCCTGGAGTTGTTTATAGTTTTCTTTGATGTGGCTGAGCTCACTGAGCTTCTCTATCATCATTCTTTTGAATTCCCTATCTGATATTTCAGGTTCCTCTGTTTCATTTTGTGGTGTTTCTGGGGATTCTTCCTTTCCTTTTGGTGATGGACTGATTCTTTTTTCCCCATTTTGGGTGTCTGTTCTTGCCTGCTTTTTTATTTTATTTTTTTGTTTTTTCCTTGGGTTAACCTGCTTTGCTTCCTTGCCTTAGTTGAGCACCCTTCTGTGATAGATTTGTGGAGTTCAGTGTTGCATTCTCCCAGATTTTCTTCACTTGCTGTTCTTGGTGTGTCCTTTATTTGGGCTGTCTGGTTGTATTCTGGGCCTGTGGGCTTTTAGCAGAAAAAACAAAAAACAAAAAAACAAAAATCAAAAAGAAAAAAAAAATGGAAAAATGAAATAAAAACGATAATAATAATAAGAAGAAAGGGTTTAGATGGCTGTTAATCCTTAATAATCCCTGATTGGTCCAGATGGAGCCTGGACCTGAGGGCTTTTAGCAGGAAAAAAAAAGGGTGGGGGGGAGAAAGTCACAAGACAATGAGAAATCAATATTAATAAAGAAAGGGTTTAGGTGTCTGTTCACCCTTTATGGCCTCTGTTTGGTCATGATGGATCAGGACCAGTGGGCTTTATCAGGAAGAAAAGAAAATAGAAAAAAAAAAAAGGGAGAAAGTCACAGGACAAAGAGAAATCAATATTAATAAAGAAAGGGTTTAGGTGTCTGTTCACCCTTTATGATGTCTGATTGGTCCAGGTGGAGCCAGAACCTGTGGACTTTAACAGGAAGAACAGAAAAAAGGGGGAAAAAAAGGAGGGAAATAAAAAAGAAAAAGGAAGGCAGAAAAGAATAAAGAAAGGGTTTAGGTGGCTGGGGAAGGGAGAAATACTTAGATTGAGGACTGGGAATGCGTTGTAGCCAGAGAGTGAATAGACTTTAATTCGAGAGTAGGGGGAAGGTCTTGGGTATTTAGATGGATTGAGATAGGGGGGGATTAAGAATATGTGAGAAGTAACTTTTGAAAAGGATATGTTGGGGATTAATAGTTCATATAGCTCTCGGTATAACTCAGGTGCTTGAGAGTAGCAGCAATCCCTTTCCTAAGGCTGCCTCTTTTTCTTGGTCAGGTCTCTGCAGTCTATAGTCTAGCCGGTCTTGGCGCGTGGCAGTGCCTGTGATTGTCACAGTCAGGGCTGATTCTGAGTGTCAGCCCTCAGGTAGGCTGGGCCTTCCATAGCTTAGCTGGATTTTAGGGCTGCCGGTATTCTGGAGCCCACAGGGTGTCCCCTCCCACTCCTGGCAGAGGTTCCTGCCAGTGATGAGTACCCAGCACCCCTGCAGGGCAGCCCGCAACCCCGCCGGTCCCTGCAACGACTGGCCCTGCCCCCGCAGTTCCTGGAGGCGGCTGCCCCCAGTCGGTCAACAGTGCCCAGGGTCTGCCAACACTGCCCAGCACCCCGGGGCGAGAGCCAACCTTCCAAGCCAACCAGCTCTCCGAGGAGTCCTTTACACCGCCTCTATGATCTGCGGCCTTTGTCTTGGGCAATGGGAGGGTCAGTTGCCCCCGCTACTAGTTCCCGGCTTGAAGTTTGGAGTTTCTGTGGGAGCCTGGGGACCTGTGTGGGTGCATAGGGCTGGGCCTCCCCTCTTGCAGGGGCTTTAAACTGCTGTTTCTCCGGTGTCCCAGCAGCACCGTTTTCGGCCCTCTCGCCGCCCCGGCTGGCGCACTTCCCTGCTCCCCGGCTTCTGCTCCCCGAAGGACTCTTCTCCTCCGCCTGTAGCTCTGTGAGGAGCTTCCTCTCCCTGTTGCTGGAGCGAGTCTCTCACACAGTCCCTCCCCTGCAGGAGTTCAGTTCCTCATTCCCTACTGCCCTTGCTGCCCACACTTCACTGCTGACTTCTAGTCGCCAGGGAGCCCGGATCTGGCCTAGGTCAAATGCGCTCCTCTAGGCAGAGCCACCACTGCCCAGAGCCAACCTAGCCCCCACCCCCGGCCGGTTGGTTGGGAACCGCCTCACCTGCTCTCCTGCTGGTCTCTACTGCCTCTGGGCTGTTCTCCCCTGTGTCCAGATGCTGACTGCTCCAATTCTTAGGGACCTGAGGACATCTCGCGCTCCCTATCATGTTCTTTAGCTGCTCTGGTACTCGAGAACACCATCAGCACTGCTCTCTACTCTGTCACCATCTTTCCTCCGCTGTCTGCTTCTTTTGCTGATGCTCCATATCTGGTTGACTCAGATCTAAAACTGGTAACAATTTGCTTACTAAAACCTCTGACACATAGTAATCATACAGTAAAGATTTCGCTAGAGCTCTGGCTGTTGACATAGTGGATAAGGTGCCAGCCTATGAACACAAAGTCACTGGTTTGATTTCCCAGCCAGGGCACATAACCAGATTGCAATCCAGGTCTCCAGCCAGGTCTGTAACTGGAGGCAGGTGAAGGGCAACCATATATTTATGTCTCTTTCCCTCTCTGCCTCTATCCCTTGCCCTCTGTCTAAAAATGATAATTTTTTTTAAAATCTAAAAAAAGATTCAGTAAAGATGGATGTATATGTAAGTAGTTCTACTTATATACCTGGAACAAAAAATATATATATACATTTTGTGATAAATTGGTGGTATTTTAAATTGTTAAAATTCTCCAGATGCTTGATAGTGTCCCATTAGAAAATTCATTGTGTGTTATTATCATTTGATTAGGACTGGTTTCCTCCATTCTGGAATTTCACTCAATAAAGAAATTTTTAAGGATTATCGTTTACTCTTTGTGTGGCCATATTGTAATTTTATATTCCTACTAATTATGTATTTGTTATAGCGTAAGTGCATTAGGTCTTAAATGACTATTGGGAAGTGACCTGTAAATGAACATTTCTATAGCTAAATGTATTTGTTGTCCAAAGCAATTAACTGATTTATGGATAATGTTTTGAAATGCAACTAGGTCATAAATGAGGAAACTAATTTTAATTGACTTGGAGACACTTAGTATGATCTGGAATCTGACCAATTAATCATAAGCAAGCTTGGGTTTTTCTTCCTTGCCCTGTGTTTTCTTCTA
The DNA here is from genome assembly GCA_004026585.1 of Noctilio leporinus. NCBI lineage: Eukaryota > Metazoa > Chordata > Mammalia > Chiroptera > Noctilionidae > Noctilio > Noctilio leporinus. The sequence goes on along the minus strand of PVIW01006847.1, from coordinate 75,685 downwards.
CAGTGAGATTAGACTGTAGATAGTTCAAAGGAAATCTGGTTAAAGAGATGCTGGTATGTGCTTCTGGTAGGAATGATTGTGATAGTTCAGGGCAGCTGAATAAGGCCACGAAGTATCTTTTTTCTGTAGGAGGAAAAGCTATCTAGTAAGGAAATAAAAGACTGATTATATCAACTCCACCTGGCTTGTATGTTTAAGAGAGGTAGAGAGATAAAATATTTCTTCGAAGAGGATTGCTGCTTATGTGTAAACAAGTTCATTAGGGTAAATATCCATACGGGAGCATGGAACTCCCTAGAATGAAAGCTAGTCAGGAAGGGGAGATTTCTGGAAACTGCAGTTTTGTTGATATTTCTGTGGATGTAGGGTGGGTTGGAGAGGTTGGAAGAAACAAAAAAACACTCTTACAGGATTTGAGGGGAAGAGGACAGCTAATATTATTGGGGGTAAGTCAGGACTATCTCTTTTTTTAAATACTTTTAAAAATATTTTTAGAGAGAGGGGAAGGGAGAGAGGGAGAGGGACATCAATGTATGGTTTCCTTTCACCTGCCTCCAGCTACGGACTTGGCTGGAGACCTGGCTTGCAACCTAGTTATGTGCCCTGGCTGGGAATTGAATCAATGATCTTTGGGTTCGCAGGCCGGTGCCTTATCCACTGTGCCACCAGCCAGGGCTAGTCAGGACTACCATGATGCACAGAATACCATGATGCATCAGAATGTTGTCAGAATACTGGCATCTCAGTATTTTGTAAATCCTGAGAAATAATTTCACAAATATACAAACAGATGTAATCAAAGGTAAGTGGCATATTGTATGTATAGATAGTGGGTTAGATCTTATAGATCATATTTTAAAATTGTCTTTCTCTTGTCTCTTTTCCAGATATGGATCAACTCATAAACAACTTGGATGTCCAACTTAATTCAGAAGGTTGTTCCATGCATGTATTCAAACAGGTTGGTTATCAGGAAAAAGAGATATTAATAGTTAAGTACCTTATAATCATTATTAAGCTGAAGATAATTTTTCTTTCTAATAACATGTTAGGGACTGAGAAGAGATAAAGGAAGGGAAGTTTCCAAAAAGTACATGAATGCTTGGGTTTCAGATTCATATAGTTGATCTGGCCTAAAAGAAATAGCCTCAGCTTAATTAATAAAATATAAAATAAGTAAGTAAACAAATAAATAAAATCGCAGCACCCACCCAACCCCCAGGGCAAAAATAAAAAGCAGCAGCCTCTGTGATCAAGGCACTTGGTATATAACAGCAACCATTTATTTACCACTCTCATATTTCAGGTACTCTGAAAATTAAATGCATTGTCTTATTTAATCTTTACAATAACTCCATTGGATAGTGTATTTGTCAGGGTTCTTCAGAGAAGCAGAACCTACAGAATGTGTATGTCTCATATTTTTCTCTCTCTATATATATATCTATATCTCTATGATCTATTTATCATATATTTATTGTCTATCACATATTTATCTAAAGCAAGAGGCACAATTTTAAGGAATTGGCAAACATGATTATAGAATCCTGGTGAATCCAAAATCCAGTGGGTAGGCCCTGATAGGTGTGGCTCAGTGGTTTGGGCATTCTCCCACAAACCAAAAAGGTTGCCTCTCTGATCCCTGCCCTGGTCAAGGCACATGCCTGGGTTGTGGGCCAGGTCCCTGGCTGGATGGTGCAAGAGGCAGCCAATTGATATTTCTCTTGCACACCAGTGTCTTTCTCCCTCCTGTCCCCTTTCTCTAAAAATAAATAAATAAATAAAATATTTTTAAAAATTAAAAAAATACATCTATTGGGTAGGCTGAAGAACCAAAGCAAACTTGCAGTTTGAGTTCAAGGACAGTCTGCTGGAAAAATTCTTTTTTTTTTTAAACATTTTTTAAAATATTTTATTCATTATTTTTAGAGAGAGGGGAAGGGAGGGAACAAGAAAGGGAGAGAAATATCAATGTATGGTTGCCTTTCACCTGCCTCCAGCTGGGGATCTTGCTGGAGACCTGGCTTGCAATCTGGGTATGTGCACTGACTGGGAATTGAACCAGCTACACTTGAGTTTGCAGGGTGGAAGAAATCTTTCTTGCTTCAAGGAGGTCAGCCTTTTTTTATTGCTTTGCTTTTCCCAGCTGGGTGCTGCTTTACTCTCAGCTTTGTTGCTGTAGACTGGGAAGCCCAGTTGGGGGTTTAGATCCCACCCTTCTCAAGTGGAACCTTCAGCTGCCGAGATGTTTCTCTGTCCTTTCAGCTGCCACCTGTGGGAGCCCTGCCAGCCCTATCGTGCCTTTGCACTTCCTACCAGTCACGTTGTGATGAATTGGCTCTTCTGTTCTGTCCCTGGCAATAAGACTTCTCTTCAATTAGTGTTCTGTTGGTTATTCTGGATGACTTCTCCCCAATTAAGTTGTAATTCCAGTTTGGTGTGGGGAGAAGATTGGTGTAGCTCCACTTATTCCTCCGCCATCTTCTATTTATTAAGGCCTTCGAGTGGTTGGATGAAACCAGCCCATACTATGAAGGGTGATTGCTTTACTTAAAGTCCAGTGCTTTAACTATTAACGTTACCCAAAAATACACCGTCACTGAAACATTCAGAATAACATTTGACCAAATATCTTGGCATTGTGGCTCAGCCAAGTTGACATACAAAATTAAACATCACAACACTTAATGTTTTCAATTTTACAGATAAGAAATTGTGAACTTGGCCATTTTCATCGCAATGATTCAAAACAGATTATGTTTCTACAGCCACGCACTTTGTGTTAGATGTGGAAGTCCCATTTTGCTCAGGGTTGAGTTCTCAAGTCATTGCATAAGTAAAACCCAAATAAAAGGTATACCCAAATACCTTGAAAATCTCTTAAATTTCCTACAAAATGAAGAACATAGTTTTGTATATCCAACACTGATTCTTTTTCATTTTTTTAGTTAAGTCACAAGATAAAGTATCTGGCTTACATTAGGAGACATATTTTACAAAAAAATTTTTTTTAATTAATTTATTAAATCATAGCTGTCCCATTTCCCCCACACTGTTCTCCCCATCCTGTCCATCTCATCCCCTCTCCCATGGTCAATCCCCACATGTTGTCCATGTCCTTAACTAAATTCTCCTTTTCCCCACTTTTATCCCCCCACTTCCTTTAAGTATTAACTAATTTATTAATACCCAATATTCAGTTAATATTTAAATTCCTTCAATTGTCTCACCAATAATTTTCCTTTTGTTTCCTTTCTGGTATCTTTGAATCCAGTCTTATTCCTCCTTCAATCTATCTTCCATTGAGAAAGAAGTTAGTTAAATCTCACAGAAACAGCTTTGCTTGGTCACTCCCCTCCTCAAAACAATTATAATTTATCACCCAGCCCTTCCTTAAACTCCACCTTCCTTTATATTCCAAATATACAAAAATAAGGATTAAAAAAAACAAAAGGAGGTACATTCCTGAATATCTCCCATAAAGCAAAACTCCCATAACTTAAATATAATCCTGAAGAGAAGGGAGTATTGTTTACTGACCAAAGTAGCACCACCATCTCCTAGGCCATCTTCAAGGTCCAGAGCTTAGCTTGGCAAGGGCATACACAGTTCACAATATCCTTGAGCTTTGAGTTCATGGAATTTTTAGAAAGTTTTTAATTAGGTTGAAGTTTTATGTTGTTTTATATATTACCTATGAAGTTCTCATTTGGTCAGTATTTTTTTAACTTGGAAGTTGCACAGTTTAATTTTGCATATAACTAACTGTACTACATCAATATTTCCTAAGCAGTTGTCTGTTGTTAAGTCTCTGCAGACAGAATGTCTTTCTTACCTATTCTCTTCCTAGAAAACTCCCATCAATTCTCTAAGACCCATCTAAAATTTAGTTCCTCCTTGAAGCTTTCCCTGGTCCTAGACAGAATAAATCATTCAATTTTATTATCCTAAAACACCTGTCTTATATGTCTGCTGCATCACTTACTACATTATGACTTATAGACTACTTAACATATTATATCATTATAGTTAATTAGTATGCACCTTGGGGCTATACCTTACTCATGTGTGTCCTCACTGAGCTTAACACAGTATTTATAGTGGATACAAGGAGAGTGTTGACTTGAATTAATCTTGCAGAATTATTGCAAAGATTAAATAAAACAATTTGTATTAATTCCCTGATACAGCAGCTAGTACTAATGCTCAGTAAAGTTTCCCTTCCTTTTTCCTCTTTAGTGTACTCCTGCCTCATTTCTTTCAACTTGGTATACATTCTGTCCATGAGAAGAGAATAGAGATTTCTTCCTTTCATTGCTTACACATCTCTTCTTCGGGGCACTAGCATGAACTGTTTTGCATCTCTCATTGTTTATTAATTTATTTTAGGTCACTGGCTCTGTTCAGATCAGAGATACCCCAAAGACAGCAGTCAGAGGTTATATGACATCTCTACCACTTCTGGCTGCCAACCCCATGGAGAACCCAGCACTGTTTAATGACATCAAGATTGAGCCCCCAGAAGAGCTTCTGGCTAATGATTTCAACCTGCCCCAGGTGGAACCAGTAGACCTCTCCTTTCACAAACCCAAGGCTCCTCTCCAGCCTGCCAGCATGCTGCAAGCTCCAGTACGTCCTCCCAAGCCACAGCCTTCTCCCCAGACTCCAGTAGTGTCCACTTCGACTTCTGACACAGGCACTTTAGCAAACATCCCTACTGTTCTGACTCCAGGCTCTATTCTGGCCTCCTCTCAGGCCACTTGCGGCCAGCAGATTTTGCATGTGATTCACACCATCCCCTCAGTCAGTGTGCCAGATAAAATGGGTGGCCTGAAGACCATCCCAGTAGTGGTGCAGCCACTGCCTATGGTGTATACTGCTTTGCCTACAGATGGGACCTCTGCATCCATTACAGTCCCACTCATTGGAGGAGATGGCAAAAATGCTGGATCAGGTGAGCATTATTGTGCCCCTTTCCTGGCTTTCACCTTCATTCATCTATTTTCTTTTTGAGCTGCTTTATCGCCTATCTTTTTTCACCCCCTGCAATTATTCTTGCACACAACTTCAAGCATAATCTTTCATAAATAGTTTTTTTTAATCATCTTTTTTTCTGTTTCTGTTTTGCTTGTTCATTTATTTTGGTTTATTTTGTTTTATATTTTTGACGCTATTACAGATATCCCCCATTTTCTCCCCTTGACCTCCCCTCCACCCAGCTCCCCCTGGACTTCACCACAGTTGTTTGCAACAGTATGGATGAACCTGGAGGTTATTATGCTAAGCGAAATAAGCCAGTCAGAGAAAGACAAATACCATATGATCTCACTTACATATGGAATCTAATGAACAAATAAACTGATGAACAGAATAGGGCCAGAGGCATGGATATATAAAACAGACTGATAGATCTCAGAGGGGAGAGGGCTGGGCAGAGGGAATGGAAGACATATATCTTTCTAAGAGTTTTAAAACTTTGAAATTCAGTACTTTGTTATCATTCCATCACTAAATGTGGAATGCTAGAAAACAACATACTAAGTATCAAATTGCTGAGGCTTTGCAGTGTTTCTTTCAATAAAAATGCCAAATGCCATCATTAACTAATGGTTCATTTTAGTAATGATAGGTATTTTTTTTTTTAAGATTTTATTTCATTAGTTTTAGAAAGGGGGGAAGGGAGAGAGGGAGAGATATATCAATGTATGGTTGCTTTTCACCTGCCTCCAGCCACAGATCTGACTGGGGACCTGGTTTGCAACCTTGTTATGTGCCCTGGGTGGGGAATCGAACCTGTGACCTTTGGGTTCGCAGGCCGGCGCCTTATCCACTGTGCTACCAGCCAGGGCTGATAGGTATTTTATAATAATTTTGTTTTTGAAGTCTCCTGAAGAGGTTAATTAAAATATGGTTATCAATTTTTATATAGGGAGAGAAATCCAAATAAATGGAAATGGGAAAGTAAAGTTGCCTTTGTGAGGATTTACTGATATCAAGGTAGCGGTAGCACCAAGAGATGGTTTGAAGGGACTTTGAATTCCCTCATAATTTCTATCAATCCATCAGAGCCACTCTAAGTAAACAATAAATCTTAAAAGTGTTTTATGTAGTTTCAAGCTAAATTAAGGCCATTAGGCCAGTGATCTTTAAAATGGTATGCTTATACCTTGGGTGAGGGAGGTACACAAAACAACTGGAGCACAAGAAGAAAGTAGCAAAGTTTGTATTTGTAGTTTCTCACCTCTTACATTTTATTTTTGTTTATTTTTATAATGTACATAAAATTTTAATATACTAGTATATCTATATCATATACATCCACATGCAGACACACATATATTGAGATGCATGCTTAAAACTTTTTAGTAAATGATGCATAATCAATATGCAGATCCTTCCCCATTCAACATTATTACCACCCTCAAGTTTCTTCTATATAGATCTAGGAGACTACTGACCACAGGATTGAGTTTTATTAGAAGTCATAAATGTAAGTAATTGATAATAAGAAATATTTGAGGGCTTCTCCCAACATAGGGAGAAAGGAAGGATGCCACATATATCAAATACCTGCTAGGTAGTAGGTATATTTTTCACCTCTTTGGCTTGTTTTCATTCAGGAACACAAAAGCCAAAGGATGTATTCTTACCTCTGGAATGAGAATAATCATTTATGTTAGGATAGCTAGGAAACTATTCAGAGAGTTTGATTCAACAAACACATTGAACCTAGTCAAGTATACCCTGTTCTGGGGGCTAGAGATAGAGAGTTGAATCGTAACCAGACCATATCCTAGAGAAATGCACTATGCTATTCCACTCACTATCTTAGAGAAGCTCATTCTAGTCATACTAGAATAAACAGCTTAGTAAAATGCTCTTTACTATCTTTCCCTCAAGTGAATTTCTGTTTCCAGCTATGCTAAATATTTTACATATTCTTCTCCTTTTATACAAATACAATTCTTTTATCTTTGCCTTCTCTTTATTTCTCTTTCTGCTACTTCTCATTGTGTGCCAAAGTGGGAATCCTGAAAAATGATGACAGAGGCACAAATGTTTGTAGCCCACTCTTCTCCTTTTCTTTGCTTTTAGTGAAAGTTGACCCCACCTCCATGTCTCCACTGGAAATCCCAAGTGATAGTGAAGAAAGTGCAAATGAGAGTGGATCCTTGGCCTTACAGGGACTACAGCAAGAGTGAGTGCTTTTGTCTTCAAGTCCTTTTCTGTGTATATACGTGTGTCTGTAGTAAAAGTGGAAGAAATTCTTAGATACAATAGTAAGAATTTTAGGACAACAGAATATCAGAAAACTGGCTTCCTAGCAAAGGTATGAGTTTGTGTACATGCATGTACATAGACATGCATATTATGGCAAAGTAATGTTCTAATTGTAGATCATTAATTTTACCCTTGAAAAATCTTCAAATTTCCTATAAAGTACAATTTTTTTCCTGTAAGTTTAAAGTAGCTTTGTCTTCCAGTGTTGGAACTAATAAAGTAGTTGGCTCATGTTTTATTCTTTTGATATTTGTCTCTGCAATTTATTTTTTAATTTATTTTTATTGTATTTTTTAGCAACCATGTTGTATGAAAAATACATTTCTTTAAACACAAGAATGAGACTTATTAGAGTGAAATGCTCATGCTGTTTGGGAACAGAACCCACCCAGAGAAACATTTTCACCTCCTGAAGCCTACACTTACTGAGCAGAATGGGCTTATTGAGGGAAATGCTTGTACTCTTCCAATTATTTATTTTTTAAAGGACCTAGTATTAAATTTGCATAAATTAAATGCATGTATGAGGAGGCCCCACTATATGTATGTCCGTTTATTTAGCCTTTACTTTAAAACAATTCTTTGGCCCCATTCCTCTCTCAGATCAGCAGCAATTACCCAAATGCAAGGAGAAGAGTCCCTTGACTTGAAGAGAAGACGGATTCACCAATGTGACTTTGCAGGATGCAGCAAAGTATATACCAAAAGCTCTCACCTGAAAGCCCACCGCAGAATCCATACAGGTCTGTGCACCTCCACCCCACCCCCAACACGCACGCACGCACGCAAAAGCAGACACACACAGAGTCTCTGAGTTACAAAGAGAAGGAAGTCTTCAAACAAAGAATAATCCACTTATACTCATGGTTATAGACTCTTATTTATGGCTATGTCTTGTTTATACTCTAAGGTAGCTTTTCTAAAACCAGCCTATGAATACACTAAGCCTGGTGTCTTCAGAATGGTCACCAGAGTTCCACAGGTTTTATGAGTATTGAAAAACTCAAAGGTAATTTAAACTAAGTGAAATTAAAGCAAGTGTTTGGAGCTCAGCATCATCCACCAACCTATAACATATGTCTGTTCACATTAGAAAAAAGATGCATATTTTCAAATACATAAAGCAGAACTGGTGGGGATTGTGTCAAACTGGGGCTGGGGGGAACCTGTCTCATCTGGAGGAGAACTGTCACTCATCTTCAAATAAGAATGACCAAACTTCCCAACTTTTAAAGAAAAGCAGAATGTCAAGGTTTTTATGTGAAATACCCTAGATTTTGAATGTTGGCATATAACTAAAAATTTTGTACAACACCATGGATCCAAAGAAACCTGCCTATGTGCCAGATATAGCATGCCAGTCATCAGTTTATACTTCTTGCCTGGGAGACAGCTCCATACAAATCACCTCTAGCTCAGAATTGAGACTTGGACACCCTGAAACAGAAAAAGAGCCTCTTTTCTTGGAAACATAATACTGTGTTATATTTGTCATGTTAGGATTTATATCAAAGAACCCAGGGTCCTAGTTGCTGTGCCCTGAAACTGAACAGGTGATTGATTTCCAGGCTGCATTGTCTGAGAATTCCTGTGACCTTCTTATTTATTGATGTTTTGGTTGCTTTTCCTCCATGTTGGATTGTTGGGTGACATCTTATTTTACTGACTATATATGTGTATAGTTGAAGCTGTGAGATGGAAATAAGCATGCCTTGTTCTGGTAACTGACAGAAGTCTAAAATAGCTACTGCATGTTGCATGCAATGATCAGTGGTAGAAACATTGTGGTGGAAAGGGGAAGACCACTTAAGAGGGTACTTAGTGATTGAGGCAATAGATAGATGATATATAGATAGATAGATAATAGATATTCAGGTTTAAATATATATATTTAATTCAAACTTGAATTTTAAACAGGCAAAAGTAGAATAGTTTACTGGACTCTCATGTATCCCTCAATCCAACTTCAACAAATATATTACATATATGTATGGCCAGTTTGTTTCTTCTACACTCCTACCAACTCACCCCCCAATTTCACACTATTAACTTGAAGCAAATTTCAAACATCATATTTGTCTTTGTCATAAATATTTAAGAATATAAAAGGCTAAGACATTTGAAAATAAGCATGAAGGGAGTGGCAAGAGATATTTAAAGTGCTCAAAGAAAGGAATCTAAAAATTGTTTAATATCAAATTTCCCCAGTTGTCAAAGTTTTTTTTATAGTTTATTCAAATCAGTATCTAAAAAAAGACTCTTACATTGAACAAGATAGTCACCATGAGAAAGAGCCAACTGTACCAAAAGCTTGATGAAAGTGTTATTCTTATCTGGCAGAGTACAGAAGCTGTGAAATGGGAATAAGCTTGCCTTGTTCTAACAACTGACAGAAGTCCAGCATTGCTAAGGCATATTAAGTGCAGTGGTTAGTAGTGGAAGCATTTAAGTGCAAGAATGGAAGGAGGAAAACCACTTAAGAGGCCACACAAGATATGATACGAACCTAGCTAAGATGTTGTGAGTGGATGTGTAGAGAAGGAAGTATATCAGTGATTGACGGGACACTGATGACTCTCATTTTTATTTTGGGTTACTAGGTGTATGGTGTTTCTATTTGCAGAGATAGAGTGTTTGCTAATGATCGCACAGTTAAGTGGAAAAACTCCCTTGGAATCACACCTTAGTATGCAAGCTAGCTATACTTTTCTCTATTGCTGGTACTCCACAGGTTCTTTGAAACTGTAGTTACAGATCTGCCTGCTTCACTGCCCTCAAAAGACTGGGATTCATTTCAAAGGGTCTCAAAGAGTGATGTCCCTGTCTCTGATAGATATTTTTTTTCAGCAGAAGGCCATGAGGCTCTTGCATATTTGGATCCTTACTCTGGCATACAATAAAGCTTTTCATCTCCCCTGAGCTGACAATCGTAAAGCAGAAAATACAGATACAACAATGACCATTATTAAACATATTGTCAAGCACCAGTTTTTAATAAAGGCATCAACCCATTCACTCAGACCCAGAGTTTATCATTGATTGTTAACACTCTTTTATGCTGTTGGTTATTTGTTTCTAAAGTTCTATTTCATTCATTAAGTAGCTTTCTTTTTATTGAGGATGTAGACATAATTGCCAAGAACATATATTGTGAAACTGCACTCTCTGGATTTGATAACCCATTCTTCCACTCATTAGCTAAAAATTACTTCACATTTTTGCCTCAGTTTCCTTATGTGGAAATATTAATGTGAAAAATCACTTTGTATGATATCTGATATAGTAAACACTCAGTAAATGTTAGATATTATCAATGTTCTTTTCAATTCCAGTCTCACTGTCCCCCATAAGTTTTTTTATTCTTTACCCATAACTTCATTGACTTATAGTTGACCGTTAAAATTGTATGTATTTAAGATGTATAATTTGGTGAAACATTCACCGCAATCAAACTAATTAACATGTCCATCACCTTTTTTGGTGGTTAGAACACCTAAAATACACCCTTTTAGCAAATGCTAGGTATATGGTACAATAATGTTAACTGTAGTCATATTGTTGACATTGGATTCCCAGGACTTACTTATCTTGCAAAACTGAAACTTTATACCCCTTTACCAGCATCACCTTATACTCCAGCCTTAGCCTCTTGTAGCCACCATTCTATGATGTTTCAATGAATTTTTTTTTATTTTATTGTTGTTGTATTACATCCATCCCCTTTTTGCTCCCCTCTGTCCCCCTCTCCACCCACCCATTCCCCCCAAAGTCAAGCCCACCTGTTGTCCATGTCCATGGTTCCTATATACTATATACTAGGTTCTTGTCTAAACTGCTCCCCTTCCTTGCCTCTTCCTCCCCCCTCCCCACAAACCCCTTCTTCCTGACCACTGATCAATGAATTTTAACATTGTTATATTATACATACTGTGTGAGATCATACAGTATTTGTTTTTCTGGCTATTTCACTTAGCATAATGTCTTCCAGTTTTATCCATATGGTTACAAATGGCAGGATTTCCTTCTTTTTAAAGGATGAAGAATATGCCCCATCTTGATGCATTCATCCTTAGACACGTTGTTTCCATATCTTGGGTTTGTGACTAATGGTGTAATGAGCATGAGACTACATATATCTCTTTGAGGTACTTATTTTATTTCTTCGACTATATACCCAGGTACAGGATTGCAGGATTATATGGTAGTTCTATGTTTAATTTTTTTTTTGGGGGGGGGGGACGTCTCAGTCTTATTTATTTATTTATTATTTTCTCATTGTAAATTAAAAACTTAATTTATTGTTGTATTACAGTTTTTCCATTTTTTCCCCTATTGCTCTCCCCTAACCCACCCACCCCATCCCTTCTCCCACCATCAATCCCCACCTTGTTGTCCATGTCCATGGGTCATTTATACTAGTTCCTTGACTAAACCTTTCCCTTTCTTTCTCCCCTCATACCCTCCCCTGACCTCTCCAGTTATCATCAATCTGTTCCTTGTTTCCATGTCTCTGATTCAATTCTGCCTGTCTGTTTTGTTCATTAGTTTTCTGTATTAGGTGAGATCATATGTTATTTGTCTTTTGCCACCTGGTTTACTTCACTAAGCTTAATACTGTCCAGTTCCATTCATACTGTCACAAAAGGTAGGAGTTCCTTTTTTCTGCTGTGTTACATTCAGTTGTGTAAGTGTACCCCACTTTTTTAAACCATTCATCCGCTGATGGGCGCTTAGGCTATTTCTAGCAGTTGCCTGTTGTGAATAGTGCTGCTATGAATACAGGGATACATAGGTTCTTCTGAATTGGTATTTTAGGATTCTTTGGGTATAGTCCTAGCAGTGGAATTGCTGGGTCATAAGATAGTTCCATTTTTAGTTTTGTGAGGAAATTCCATAGTGTTTTCCACAGTGGCTACACCAGTCTGCATTCCCACCAACAAAGCACCAGGGTTCCCTTTTCTCTACATCCTGGCCAGCACTTGTTGTTTGTTGATTTATTAATGATGGCCATTCTGACAGGTGTGAGGTGGTATCTCATTGTGGTTTTAATTTGCATCTCTCTGATGGCTAGTGATATTGAGCATTCTTTCATATTCCTATGGGCACTTTGTAAACACTCAGTCTTTTGTGTCTTTGCTGTGTCCTGAGGATGGTACCTGGTTAAGAACACTCTTCACTGGAACCAGTCCTGATATTAAGCCTGGGTGGTCACAAGAGCCAGGCAATTTAGAGGTGTCCCCTTGGTGGTAGCTGCAAAAGTCAGGGCATTAGATGAGGGTATAAGCTCCTTTTTGGAGACATTGGCAAGCTAGAACAAGACAAAGTAGAGGGTGAAGATGGTGCTTTCTGGCTTCTGTCCCTAAATGCCTGTCCCTCAGACTGATGTTTTAAGATAAACAAATAAGCTTCTTTCACGGAAAGTTTGTATTTTTTTCAATGTGAGTCTGCATGACCGAGCCCTTTAAGAACTTTCTCAGTTTGTTATAACCTTGTAGGTCTCATAGACTTACTCCCCATTCTCTTTCAAAGCTAGGTAGTTGGCGGGCTTGTATTCAGATGCAAATCTTAAAAGTTGGGGCACCAGATATGAGGGTTCAACCCCTTTATTACTCAAGGAGAAATGTACAGTTTTTAGTTCCTTTTTGACTGTGGGTTACTATGCTAGTGGCAGTGTTCATGGTTGTGTCTTAACATCTGCCGCCTTCTATATAATTTTTTTCTTCACCTAATCTATAGGAATTATTCATCTACATTTTTTTTTTCCAGAAGAAATTGTATTGTGTAGCTGAAGATTAGTTGCCTATGGGAGAGGGTGAGTTTAGGATCTTCCTATGTTTTCATCTTGAACCAAAGGTTTTGTTGGGTTTTGAGGTAAACATTTGATTAAGCAGAAGGAGCTATCTCTTGCATATCAAGTAATAAGAGTTTCTGAGTTTTAATCCCAGTTTTTTCATGTATAATTGTCTTAACTATATAGGACATGGAGCCTCTTTGTGCCTCAAAATGCTTTATTTTATTTATTTTGAACAGTTGAAAAATTTCCTGTATTATTACCTTCTTACTATATTATTCCAGAAGTCCTGAGGATACCTACTGTGGACTTCTTGGCACGTCCTTATCTGTCATCTCTTTGAGGATGAGGGGAATCACTAGGATTATGGTCTCTGTGAGATTTTTAATAGTTCTATCTATTGGTCTTATCTTGTGGAAATGATCTGAGCCTTACATGGTCTCTATCTTTTTTTTTTTTTTTTTTTTTAATTTTATTGTTGTTGTATTACATCCATCCCTTTTTTGCTCCCCTCTGTCCCCCTCCCTACCCACCCATTCCCCCCAAAGTCAATCCCACCTGTTGTCCATGTCCATGGTTCCTATATACTATATACTAGGTTCTTGTCTAAACTGCTCCCCTTCCTTGCCTCTTCCTCCCCCCTCCCCCCAAACCCCTTCTTCCTGACCACTGATCAATGAATTTTAACATTGTTATATTATACATACTGTGTGAGATCATACAGTATTTGTTTTTCTGGCTATTTCACTTAGCATAATGTCTTCCAGTTTTATCCATATGGTTACAAATGGCAGGATTTCCTTCTTTTTAAAGGATGAAGAATATGCCCCATCTTGATGCATTCATCCTTAGACACATTGTTTCCATATCTTGGGTTTGTGACTAATGGTGTAATGAGCATGAGACTACATATGTCTCTTTGAGGTACTTATTTTATTTGTTCGAGTATATACCCAGGTACAGGTTTGCAGGATTATATGGTAGTTCTATGTTTAAATTTTTGATGAAACTTTATACTATTTTTCACAATGGCTGTATCAATTTATATTCCCAGTAATAATGTACAAGGATTGCCTTTTCTCCACATTTTCTCCAATAGGTCTCATCCTTTGTCTTTCTAATGATAGCCATTCTAACAGGTGTGAGGTGATACTTCTCTGTGGTTTGCATTTGCATTTCCCTGAGGATTAATGAAGTTGAGCATATGCCTGTTGGCTTTTATATATGCCTATTGACCACTTGCATATCTTCATTTGAGAAACGTCTATTCAGATCCTTTGTTCATTTCTAATTGGGATGCTTGTGTGTTTTTCCTGTTGAACTGTATGAGTTCATTTATTTTTGATATTAACTTTTTGTTTTTAAAGATTTTATTTATTATTTCCAGAGAGAGGGGAAGGGAGAGGCAGAGAGGGAGAGAAACATCATTGATGGTTGCTTTTCACCTGCCTCCAGCTGGTGAAAAGCTGGAGACCTGGTTTGCAACCTGCGTATGTGCCCTGACTAGGAATTGAACCACCAACACTTGGGTTTGCAGTCCAGTACTCAATCCATTGAGCCACATCAGCCAGGGCAAAATAATAGCTTTTTTTAAATTTAATTTTATTGTTGTTGTATTACATCCATCCCCTTTTATTCCCCTCTGTCCCTACCCCACCCTCCCTCTCTCCCACAAAGGCAATCCCACTTGTTGTCCATGTCCACAGTTCTTCCATACTAGGTTCTTGACTAAACTGCTCCCATTCTTTGCCTCTTTCTGCCCCCTCCCCCCAGCACCCCTCCCCCTCCCCACTGAAGGTCTGTTCACTGTATTCATGTATCTGGTTCTGTTTTGCTTGTTGTTTCTTTTGTTCATTATTGTCCTATAATGGGTGAGATCATATGGTATTTGTCTTTCACTGACTGGTTTATTTCACTAAGCATAGTACTTTCTAGTTCCATCCATGTTGTTACAAAGCTTAGGATTTCCTTCTTTCTGCTGTGTAGTATTCCACTATGTAAATGTACCAAAGTTTTTTGATCCAATTTCCACTCATGGGCACTTAGGCTATTTTCAACACTTGGCTATTGTAAAGAGTGCTGCTATGAACATAGGGGTCCATAAGTCCTTCTGAATTGGTGTTTCAGAGTTCTTTGGGTATAGTCCTAGTAGTGGGATTGCTGGATCAAAAGGCAGTTCTATTTTTAGTTTTTTAAGGAAACTCCATACTATTTTCCATAGTGGCTGCATCCCCACCAACAGTGCACCAGGGTTCCTTTTTACCCACATCCTCACCAACACTTGTTGTTTGCTGATTTGTTGATGATTGCCATTCTGACAGGTGTGAGGTGGTATCTTATTGTGGGTTTAATTTGCATCTCTTTGATGGCTAGTGATGATGAGCATTCTTTCATATGCCTTTGGGTCCTTTTATATCTTCCTCAGTGAGTTGTCTGTTCAGGTCCTTTGCCCATTTTTGTGATTGGGCTGTCTGTCTCCCAGGTGTTGAGTCGCATTAGTTCTTTGTATATTTTGGAGATCAAACCCTTGTCTGAGGTATCATTGGCAAATATGTTTTCCCATACAGTTGGTTCCCTTTGAATTTTGCTGGTGTTTTCTTTAGCTAAACAAAAACTTTTCAATTTGATATAGTCCCATGTGTTTATTTGTTCTTTTATTTCCTTTGCCCTTGGTGAAGTATCAGTAAACATATTTCTGCATAGTAGGATATCTAAAATTTTATTGCCTATATTTCTCTCCAGGACCTTTATGGTGGCATTGCTTATGTTTAAGGTCTTTATCCATCTTGAGTTTATTCTGGTGTGTGATGTAAGTTGATGGTCTAGTATTATCTTTTTGCATGTTGCTGTCCACTTCTCCCAACACCACTTGTTGAAGAGACAGTTTTTACTTTATTTTATGTTCCTTCCCACTTTGTCAAATATGAATTAACCATAGAGTCCTGGGTTTATTTCTGGGCTCTCTATTCTGTTCCATTGATCTATATGTCTATTCTTATGCCAGTACTAGACAGTTTTGATGATAGTAGCCTTGTAGTATAGTTGGATGTCTGGTATTGTGATTTCTCCATCCTTGTTCTTCTTTCTCAAGATTGCTGTGGCTATTCATGGGCATTTTTGGTTCCATATAAAATTTTTAAGTATATTTTTCTATCTCTGTGAAGTATGTTGTCGGTATTTTAATTGGGATTTCATTGAATCTGTAGATTGCTTTGGGTAGTATGGACATTTTAATGATGTTAATTTTCCCATCCATGAACATGGTATATGCTCCATTTATTTGTATCTTCCTTAATTTCTTTCTTCAATGTTCTGTAGTTTTCTGAGTAGAGATCTTTTACCTCCTTGGTTAAGTTGATTCACAAGTACTTTATTTTTCTTGTTGCTATGGTAAATGGGATTTCTTTTCTCACTTCTATTTCTACACTTGATCTTAGCCAAAAGGCCGAGAAGCTATCTCACTTCTATTTCTGATGTTTCATTATTGGTATATAAAAATGTTTTTGATTTCTGGATGTTGACTTTATATCCAGCTATTTTGCTAAATTTGCTTATTGGGATGAGTACGTTACAGGTGGAGCCTATCAAGTTTGTATGTACACTATCATATCATCTGCAAATAATGACAGTTTGACTTCCTCCTTTCCAATTTTGATACCTTTGATTCCTTTTTCCTGCCTGATAGCTATGGCTGGAACTTCCAAGGTGATGTTGAACAGAAGTGGAGAAAGTGGACAGCCTTGTCTTGTTCCTGATCTTAGGGGGAAAGCTTTTAGTTTTTGCCTATTGAGTATGATGTTGGCTTCAGGTTTCTCATATATGGCCTTTATTATGTTGAGGTATGCTCCCTCTATTTGCATTTTGCTGAGTGTTTTCTTAAAATCATAAATGGTTGCTGTACTTTATCAAATGCTTTTTCAGCATCTATTGATATGATCATATATATGGTTTTTATCTTTCAATTTGTTGATTTGGTGTATTACATTTATTGATTTACAAATGTTGGACCATCCCTGCATCCCTGCGATGAAACCCACTTGATCATGGTGTATGATCTTTGTAATGTACTGCTGGATCCGGTTGGCCAATATTTTGTTGAGAATCTTAGCATCTATGTTCATCAGACATATTGGACTATGGTTTTCTTTCTTAGTTGTGTCTAGACCTGGTTTTAGGATTAGAATAATATTGGCCTCATAGAAAGAGTTTGGTAGTCTTCCTTCTGCCTGTATTTTTTGGTATATGTTAAGAAGGATAGGAGTTAGTTCTTCTTTAAATGTTTTGTAGAATTCACCTTTCTATCCATCTGGTGCAGGGCTCTTGCGCTTTGGGAGATTGTGGATTACTTGTTCAACTTAACTAGTTGTTATTGGCCTATTCAGGCTTTCTGCTTCTTCTGGATTCAGTTTTGGTAAATGATACATTTCCAGAAATGTGTCCATTTCACCCAGGTTGTCATATTTCTTGTCATATAGTTGTATGTAGTAATTCCTTACAATCTTTTGTATTTCTGAAGTATCAGTTGTGATTTCTCCTCTGTCATTTCTGATTCTGTTTATTTAGGTCCTCTCACTTTTTCTTAATAAGTCTGGATAAAGGTATGTCAATTTTGTTTATTTTTTCAAAGAACTAGCTCCTGGACTTGTTCATTCTTTGAATTGTAGTTTGAATATCCAAGTTATTTAGTTCTGCTCTGATCTTGATGATTTCCTTCCTTCTACTTGCTCTGGGCTTTGATTGTTGTTGCTCTTCTACCTCTTGCAGCTTTATGGTTAGGTTGTTTTCATAAGCTTTTTGTGACCTTTTTAGGTAGACATGTATTGCTATAATTTTCCCTCTGAGCTGTGTCTCATAGGTTTTGGACTGTTGTGTATTCATTGCCATTTATTTCCAGAAAGTTTTTGATTTCATCTTTGACTTCATTATTAACCCATTCATTACTTAAAAGCATGTTATTCAGTCTCCATGAGTTAGAGTGTTTTTGTTTTTTTCCCTTCGGATTGGTTTCTAGTTTCAAGCCATTGTGATCTGAGAAGATGCTTGGTATGATTTCCATTTTCCTGTATTTGTGAAGGTTTGTCTTGTGACCTACCATGTGGTCTATCTTAGAGAACATTCTATGTGCATTTGGAAAGAATGTGTATTTTGCTTCTTTGGGGTAAAAGGCTCTCTCTATATATATGTATCAGTTAGGTCCATTTCCTCTAGAGTGTTGTTCAATGCCACAATATCCTTAGTGCTTTTTGTTTGGAAGATCTGTCCATTGTTGATAGTGGGGTATTAAAATCCCCTACTATTAGTGTGTTGTTGTCTGTATCCTTTTTGAAGCCCTCCAAGATTTTCCTTATATATTTCGGAGCTCTTACATTGGGTGCGTATATGTTAACTAGAGTTATTTCTTCTTGATGGATGGTTCCCTTAAGGATTATGAAATGTCCTTCCTTACCTCTTTTCATGGCTTTCATTGTAAAATCTATTTTGTCTGAAATAAGTATTGCTATTCCAGCCTTTTTTTTATGTCCATTTGCTTGATATATATTTTTCCATCCCTTCACTTTCAATCTGTTTCAATCTTTTGTTCTGAGGTGGGTCTCTTAAAGACAGCATATATGTGGGTCATGTTTTCTTATCCTTTCAGCTACCCTATGTCTTTTGATTGGTGCATTTAATCCATTTACATTTAAGGTTATTATTGATTGATACTTATTTATTGTCATTTTCCAACTTTGTACCTGTGTTCCTCTTTATCTCTCTTTGTTTCTTCATTTTTTTTTTTTTTTTCAAGCAGACCCTTTAGCATTTCTTGCAATGCTGATTTGGTAGAGATGTATTCTTTTAGTCTTCTTTTGTCTGGGAAACTCCTTATTTCTCCTTCCATTTTGAATGAGAGCCTTGCTGGGTGGAATACTCTTGGTTGCAGGCCTTTGTTTCCCATTACCCGGAATATTTTTTGCCATTCCCTTCTGGTTTGTATTGTTTCTGTTGAATAATCATTTCATAGCCTTATTGGAGCCCCCTTATATGTTATTTGCTGTTTCTCTCTTGATGCTTTTTAGGATTCTCTCTTTGTCTCTTGAAATTTGCTGTGTAAATTATAATGTGTCTTGGAGTTGGTCTGTTTGGGTTGATCTTCATTGGGACCCTCTGTGCTTCCTGAACTTGGGTAATGTTTTCACTCATCATGTTAGGGAAATTTTCTATCATTACTTTTTTGAACAGATTTTCCATTCCTTATTTCTCTTCTCCTTCCTGGTATCCCTATGATATGGATATTAATGAATTTCATGTTGTCCTGCAGCTGTCTTCAAACCTCTTCATTCTTGTTCAGCCTTTTTTCATTCTCATGTACTGTCTTGGAATATTTTTCTCTGTTGTCCTCCAACTTGCTGATACCTTCCTCTGCTTCCTCTAGGCTACTGTTGATTCCTTCTACTGTATTCTTCAACTCAGAAATTGTATTCTTCATTTCCTCCTGGCTCTTACTGATAGTTTCTAAGTCCTTAATGTTGGTAAAGCTCTCAGTAAGTTCCTTGTAGCTTCCCTGGAGTTCTTTGTAGTTCTCCTGGAGTTGTTTATAGTTTTCTTTGAATTGGCTGAACTTCTCTATCATCATTATTTTGAATTCCATATCTGATAGTTTGCTTGCCTCTCTTTTCTTTAGTGATCTTTCTGGGGATTCTTCCTTTTCTTTTGGTGATGGACTGATTCTTTTCTTCCTCATTTTGGGTATCTGTTGTTGCTTGTTTTTGTTTTGGATTAATCTGCTTTGATTCCCTGCCTTCTTGGAACACCCTTCTGTGTTAGGAGATTTGTGGAGTTCAGTGTTGCAGTCTCCTAGATTTTCTCCACTTGTTGCTCTTGGGATGGCCTTTATGTCATTAACTTGGGCTGTCTGGTTGTATTTTGGATTGGTTGTATATGTTGCTCCTTTCCTTCCAGTTGGCTGATTGAGAGACACTCCTTGTATCCTTTCTCATACACTGTTTTTGAGCTGTTCCTAAACCAGAACCACCAGTCCAGGCAAAATAGCCACACCTTCAGAGATATCTTTCTCTTTTAATCCCCCTTTTAACTGCCTGTGAACCTAGCTATATACCTGTACCCTCCAAGGTAACCCCTGCTTTTAATCACACCCTCAGCTGCAACTGAGCCAGTCTTAATAGGGATGTCAATATGGTAAGAGTGTTGTAGGAGGGGAAAAATGATTAAGGTGACTCAAGTGTAGATAATTTTGAAGGGTGCCAAGGAGTAACAAAGATAGCAGGGATATGAGAGAGAAAACCAACTTATCTATTCTATAGAAATGAGGAGGGGGAGAATCATCCTCAAGTGTGAGTAAACTGGATAAGCCTATATATATATATAGTTGCCACATCTACCTCCCTGTTCACCCTTAATGAGCTCTGCTTGGTCCAGGTGGAGCCAGGACCTGTGTGCTTTTAGCAGAAAAAAACAAATGTGTAGTCCCTAGTAGTGCACCCACAAAAAAAAAAGAAGAAAAGGAAAGAAAGGGTTTAAGCAGCTGGGGTGGGGAGGAATACTTATATTGAGGACTAGGAATGAGTTGTAGCAGGAGAGTGAGTAGACTTGAAGAGTAGGGGGAGGGTCTTGGGTATTTAGGTGGATTGAGATAAGGGGGTAGTAAAAATACGTGAGTTAGGATACACTGTGGTATAAACTGTATTTACTTAAAATGCCCTAATTGTGAGGGTTGGAAGTGACTTTTGAAAAGGATATGTTAGGGATTAATAGTTCATGTAGCTCTCAGGGTAACTCAGGTGCTTGAGATCAGCAGCGATCCATTTCCTGAGTCAGCCTCTTTTTCTTGATCAAGTCTCTGCCATCTACAGTGACGCTGTAGACTGGCTGTTACAGTCAGGGCTGATTCTGAGTACCAGCCCCCAGGTAGGCTGAGCTTCCAGTAGCCTAGCTGGGTTTCTGCACTGCTGGTGTTTTGGGGCCCTCCCTTCTCTCACTGGTTCTATGTGAAGACCTGCAGGGTGCTTCTGTGGTGTCTATGGCTGCTTCTCCCCCTCCAGCTGCTGGAGGAGGTTCCTGCCTGTGATTGCACCTGGTTCCAATGTGGAGTGGCCTGCAACCTTACTGGCTCATGTGATGGCTGGCCCTACCCCTGCAGCACCCGGAGGAGGTAGCCCCTGTCTGCAAACAGCGCCTGCCTCCTGCCGCTGGGGCTCCACAGGTAGCATGGTGATGAAGGCCAACCCTCCAGACAGTCTAGCTCTTTGAAGAGGTTTTCTCCACCGCCTCTGTGATGTGTGCCTGGCTCCCCATAGGGTACACAGCGCAGTCTGCCTGCCAAAGCTACTCCTCCCCCTCCAGCTCCATGAGAAGGCGTTTGTCGCCTGCAATGGGCGCGCCGGTTGCACCAGGTGCAAGTTCCTGATGCGCAGTTTCAAGTTTTTGTGGGAGCCTGTGGGCTGGTATGGGTGCACGGGGTTGGCCTCCCCCCTCGCTGTGTCTCCGAGCTGCCCTCTCCCTGGTAGCGCAGCAGCATAGTTTTCAGCCCTCTCGTTGCTCTGGCCAGTGCACTTTCCTGCTCCCCAGCTCCTGCTCACCGTAGGTCTCTCCCCTGCCTCTGTCTCGGGGAGGCACTTCCTCTCTCTGTCTCTGGATCGAGACCCTCACACAGTCCCTCTCCTGCAGGAGTTCAATTCCTCATTCCTTCCAGAGTTTGCACTCACCGTCCACACTTCAGTGCTCAGATTTATAGTCACCAGGGAGCCTGGAGATGTCTTCAGTTAGAGCTGCCCTTCTGGGCAGAGATATTAACTTTTTAATGAGATATAGGCTTTGTGAATATTTTCTCCCATTCCATAGGTTTCCTTTCACTTGATTGATTATTTCTTTTGCTATATGGAAGATTTTTAGTGTAATGGAATCCCATTTGTCAATTTCTGTTTTTGTTTCTGTGCTTTTAGTGTCTTATCCAAGAAAAGCATCACCCAGACCAATGTCAAGAAGCTTTTCCCTTATGTTTTCTTTCAGTAGTTTTATGGTTTTAGGTTTTATTTTTAAGTCTTTAATTCATTATGAGCTAACTTTTGCATATAGTATAAGGGTCCAATTTCATTCTTCTGAATGTGAATATCCAGTTTTCCCAGCATCATTTATTGAAGACTATCCTTACCCCCATTGTTTTTTTTTAAGATTTTATTTATTCTTTTTAGAGAGAGGGGAAGGGAGAGAGGCAGAGAGGAAAAGAGACATCAGTGTATGGTTGCCTTCACCTGCCTCTAGCTAAGGACCTGGCTGGAGACCCAGCTTGCAACCTGGTTATGTGCCCTGCCTGGGAATCAACCCAGTGACCTTTGGGTTCGCAAGCCTGTGCCTTATCCATTGTGCACCTCATTGTTTTTTACTGGCATGTTATTGAAGATAAATTGACCATAGAGACACATCTATTTATATCTCAGCTCTTTTGTATTCCATTGGCCTATACATCTGTTTTTATGTCAGTAATTACAGTTTTTAAAACTAATTTTATTATTATTGTATTATAATTGTTTCATTCCCCCCCCCTTGCTCCTCTCTGCCCTACCCTCCCCATCCCCTCTCCCACAGTCAATCCCCAGCTTGTTGTCCATGCCCATGGGTCCTTCACACTATCTCCTTAACTGAACCCTTCCCCTGCTTTCCTCCTTCTCTCCCTCCCCCTGTTCACCATCATTCTGCTCCTTTTTCACCTCCATGTTTCTTGTTCCTTTCTGCTCATCTACTTGTGTCGTTCACTTAGTCTCCTCTGTTAAGTGAGAACATATGATATTTTATCTTTCGCTGCCTGGCTTATTTCACTAAGCATAGTACTCTCCAGTTCCATCAATACTATTATAAATGGTAGGAGTTCTTTCTTTCTGTTGCAAAGAACTCCATTGTGTAAATGTACCATAGTTTTTGACCCATTCATCCACTAAAGGGCACTTAGGCTGTTTGTAGCACTTGGCTATTGTAAATAGTGCTGCTATGAACATAGGGATGCACAGGTTCTTCTGAATTGGTGTTTCAGGAGTCTTTGGGTATAATCCTAGCAGCAGAATCACTGGGTCATAATGCAGTTCTATTCTTAGTTTTTTGAGGAAATTCCACACTGTCTTCTATAGTGGAATAATATATAGTTTTGATACTATGGCTTTGTAATATATTTTGACAGCAGAAAGTTTGGTTCCTGAAGTTTTATTCTTCTTGCTCAGAATTGCTTTGGCTATTGAGGTACTTATGCACCACCATATGAATTTTAGGATTGTTTTTCTATTTCTGTGAAAAACATCAATTGAATTTTGATGAGAATTACATTGAATCTGTAGGTCACTAGATTTGTTACTTACTCATTTATTACTTATTGTTCTTTTCCATTATTGGCTTTCAGGGCAGAGTAGCGGCTCCCAAATAACTCAATTTATCTACATCTTTTAAAAATTTCTTCAGTATTTTATAAGTTTCTGTATGCATATCTTCCACCTCATTAATTGAGTTTATTTCTACATATTTTATTTTTTCTGTGTTGATTTATGAATGGAATTGTTTTCTTGATTTCAAGATTTTTAATTTTGTGTGTTACTGATTTTTGTTCATTGATTTTGTGTGTCGCAGTTCAATGAATTTTTAATATTAGCTCTAACAGTTTTTTGTTTATTATTTAGGGTTTTCCATGTATGTGATCATGTCATCTGCAAATGGAAATAATTTCACTTCTCTCTTTCAATTTGGATGCTTTTTATTTCTTTTTCTTTTATAATGTTATGGCTAGGAGTTCTAGTACTATGTTGAAAGCAAATAGGAAGAATGGGCTTTCTTGCCTTGTGTTGAATCTTAGGGGAGAAGCTGTCTGTTTTTCCTCATTAATTATGATGTTAGCCATGTGACTTATTGTGTTCATGTAAGTTTCTTATATACCTATATTGTTAACAGTTTTAATTATGAATTGATGTTGGACTTTGTTAATTTTTTTCCCTGCATCTATTAAGATAATTATGTGGCTTTTTAAAATTTTGTTAATGTATTATACCACGTTGATTTATTTAAGTACATTGAACCATCCTTTCATTACCCCAAGGATAAATTCAACTTGATCATGGTATGTGATCCTTTTAATATACTGTTGATTTCTGTTTTCTAGTATTGTATTGAGGATTTTTGCATCTGTGTTCATTAGGTACATTAATCTATAGTTTTCTTTTCTTGTAGTGTGCTTTGTCTGGTTTTGGTATCAGGGTCATGTTGCTGTCATAGAATGAATTTGGAAGCATTCCTTCCTGTTCTAGTTTTTGAAAAAGTTTAAAAACAATTGGTATGAATTCTTCTTTGAATGTCTGGTAGAATTTGTCCATAAAACCTTCTTCTCCATGGACATAGACAACAGGTAGGATTGATTTTGGGGGGAATGGGTGGGTGGGGAGGGGGACAGAGGGGAGCAAAAAGGGGATGGATGTAATACAACAACAATAAAATTTAAAAAAGGCGGGGATGGATGTAATACAACAATAAAATTTAAAAAAAAAAAACCTTCTTCTGGTCCTAGGCTTTATTTTCTTGTGAGATTTTTTATTGTTGATTCAATCTCCTTATTTCCTGCTGGTTTGTTAAGGTTTCCTATTTATTTTTTATTCAGTTTTGGTAGGTTGTATGTTTCTAGGAATTTATCCATTTCTTCTAAGTTATCTAGTTTGTGGGCATATGATTGTTAGTAATTATCTCTTACAATACTTTTCATATCCAAGGCATCCATTGTAATGTCTCCTCTCTCATTTATTTATTTGATTGATTTTATTTATTTGAATCTTCTGTTACATTTATTCTTATTTCCTTCATCAATTCAATAAATAATTATATTTTAATTTTTTTAATTTAAGTCTAGTTGGTATACAATATTATATTGGTGATCTTAGTTTCAGGTGTGCAATCTAGTGATTTGACATTTTTTTAAAGATTTTATTCATTATTTTTAGAGAGAGGGGAAGGGATAGAGGCAGAGAGAGAGAGAGAGAGACATCATTGTATGGTTGCCTTTCACCTGCCTCCGGCTACAGAGCTGGCTGGAGACCTGGCTTGCAACCTAGTTATGTGCCCTGGCTGCAAATCGAACCAATGACCTTTGGGTTCACTGGCCTGATTTGACATTTTATACTTTACCATGTGATTACCCCATTATTTCTGTAATCACCTGTCACTGTGCAAACATCACAGTACTATGGGCTATATTTTTCTTCCCACTTTAAATTTTATTTTTCAGTTACAGTCGACAATCAATATTATATCAGTTTCAGGTGTACAACATAGTGGTTAGACATTTGTATAATTTATAAATGGTCCCTGTGTAAAATTTAATACCCACCTGCTACCATACATTGTTATTACAATATTATTGACAGTATTCCCTATGCTGTAATGTATGTCACAGTGACTATTTTGTAACTGCCAATTTGTACTTTTTAATCTCTTCACTTTTTTCACCCAGCCCACTATACCCTCCCTTCTAATAACACATCCCTTTGGTCTCAATTTTCTATGAGTCTGTTTTTGTTTTGTTTAGTTTGTTCATTTGTTTTGATTTTGGTTTTCTTTAAGATTTTTATTTATTATTATTTAGAGAGAAGAGTAGGGAGAGAGGCAGAGAGGGAGAGAGACATCAATGTATGGTTGCCTTTCACCTGTCTCCAGCTACAGAGCTGGCTGGAGACCTGCCTTGCAACCTGGTTATGTGCCCTGGCTGGGGAATCGAACCAGCACCCTTTGGGTTTGCAGGCCAGTGCCTTATCCACTGTACCACAAGCCAGGCTTGTTCATTTGTTTTTAGATTCCACATCTAAGTGAAACCATTTAATATTTGCCTTTCTCTACTTGACTTTTTTCACTTTTGCATAATACCTTCTAGATACAACCATGAATGGATAAAAAGGTGTAGTATGTATAGTATAATATTAAGCAATAAAAAAGAATACAATATTTTCATTTGTGATAACATGAATAAATAATTCAAGTACTTTCTTTATATGCCAGACAAGTAGATCAGCCCAGTAGCCTCCTATTCTTTGTAACTGATCTTGCATGCCATGGCTAAATCATTCCAATGTACAATTTTTACCAAGTCACTCTTGAGTTTAAAAATTGTCAGTGTACCCTGGCTGGTAGCACAGTGGATAAGGCGCTGGCCTGTGAACCCAAAGGTCGCAGGTTCAATTCCCCAGCCAGGGCACATAACAAGGTTGCAAACCAGGTCTCCAGTCAGGTCTGTGGCTGGAGGCAGGTGAAACACAACCATACAATGATGTCTCTCTCCCTCTCTGCCTCTCTCCCTTCCCCTCTTTCTAAAAATAATGAAATAAAATCTTCAAAAAAAAAATGTCAATGTTACCCAGAACCCCCACCATTGCCTTCAGGCAGTGGTATACCAAGACGGGGGTGGCTATAGAAGTTATCTGTCATGGCAGAAAAGATAATTTTATTACTGACATGGTTTAAAATTGGAACATGATAATTGAAAAAGAGCAAGCTAACTTTTAGCCTTATTTAATAGCATTTTAAAATTCTTCATATTTGGTGCTTACCATCCCCTTTTGTCTATACCTGAGGCAGATTACTGTCACTGCACCACCTCTTGGGTATGCCACTACCTTTCATGCAAAAATTCAAATTCTTTAGTCTGGCCTTTATGATAGGGGTCATTTCACATCACTTCTTTAAAGATACTCCATGTTTCAGAGTATGCATTTTTCACTCTAATACCTTACCAGTCCATGCCCCAAAGTGATTAGGTTGCTTTTTGCCTTTGGTTCCACCCATTTAAACCTACTCATGCCTGAAGTTCAGTGCCTCATACAAGCTCACAGAATATTTAGCCTTGAAAGTTATATCACATTAATATGTATACTTTATATTATGAATTAATTTCCCTGTGTATGTGGTTTTGTTGTTCAAAATTTAGATATGTTGAGGGAGTCATGAATTATTTCTGATGAGGTGCATTGGCACAAATATAAGCTTGTTCAATAATAATAAAAGATAACTTTCTGAAATAGAAAAATTGGTGTTCTTGCTCGATTGTTGTGTATTCTAGCAATGAGATTTTACCACCACAGGGTGTCACTACTTTGCAAGTCAAATTTTCTTCTTTTGGATGTAGAGAATGTAGGAATACTCAGGAAAAATTTTTGTAAGACTGTAACAAAATTGTATAACACTGAAACAGTTGAGAATTGTGGAGATGGGATAGAATTATATAGACCAAAATGTTTAAATCCCCTTTACACACTCTCAACATTACCTGCAGTCTCACTTTTCCTCCCACTGTTAATAATTTGCTGTGTAGTCTTCCAGACCCTTTTTCCTTTGTCGTGTGTGTGTGTGTGTGTGTGTGTGTGTGTGTGAGAGAGAGAGAGAGAGAGAGAGAGAGAGAGAGAGAGAGTGAGTGGAGGACATACCTAAACAGAAGTTTAGGAAGTGTAAATGAGATCCCACTGTGTTGGTGTGTGTATATGCATAGACATTAAATAGTTTTTTCTTTGTATTTGGTAACATTGCATTGGCCATCTTTTGCTCTTAACACATTATTGACTGGTCATAAAAATCTCATGTTTTCAAGCCCAAACATTGACCCATGGTGAGTTAACTTGTGCTTGCACTTGCATTAGCTTTTGTATAACATTGCCAGTCAAAAACGTGTTAATATATCCAACTCTATCTCATTCCTTTTAGCAGCTAAAGCAGCAATTTATGAATATTGAATTGATGGGTCATTGACATTTTTAGCCCTCAAAATGGTTGCCTGAGGAAGGTCCAAAACTGAGTGAGAGTGAATTCCATTCTGCTACCTGTATTTTCAAAAGCTGTGTGATTAATTACCACTTCAGAGGATTGTTAAGTGGTGAGCAATAAGTTAAAAAGCAGTATGTACAAAACAGATTGCCACCAGAACTTAGAACATCATAAAAATAAATGTCCTGGAGAATTCGTGAAAAGGAAGGGGGAGAAAGAGCCAGAGGAAGAGAGACCATTAGAATACCGATGTATTTTTGTTTGCATTATTGATTGCTTATGATTATAAAGTAATACATGCTCATAGTAGAAGATGGGAAATAGAGAAACACATTAAGAAGAAACCACATTAAAGTCTTAGGGGGAAACATAGGAAGTAAAATTTCAGATATCCTATACCGAAATATGTTTCCTGATACTTCTCCAAGCGTAAAGGAACTAATGAACAAATGGGACTATGTCAAACTGAAAAGTTTCTGTTCAAATAAAGAAAACACCAGCAAAATTCAAAGGGAACCAACTGTATGGGAAAACATATTTGGCAATGATACTTCAGACAAGGTTTGATCTCCAAAATATATAAAGAACTAATGTGACTCAACAACAGGGAGACAGACAGCCCAATTAAAAAATGGGCAAAGGACCTGACACTTCTCTGAGAACACACAAAGGGCCCAAAGGCATATGAAAGAATGCTCAGCATCACTAGCCATCAGAGAGATGCAAATTAAAACCACAATGAGATACCTTCTCACACCTGTCAGAATGGCCATCATCAACAAATCAACAAACAATAAGTGTTGGTGAAGATGTGGGGAAAAGGGAACCCTGGTGCACTGTTGGTGGGAATGCAGGCTGGTGCAGCCACTGTGCAAAACAGTATGGAGTTTCCTGAAAAAAACTAAAAATGGAACTATCTTTAGATCCAGCAATTTCACTACTAGGATTATACCCAAAGAACTCTGAAACACCAATTCAGAAGAACCTATGAACCCCTATGTTCATAGTGGCACTATTTACAATAGCCAAGTGCTGGAAACAGCCTAAGTGCCCTTCAATGGATGAATGGATCAAAAATCTTTGGTACATATACACAACAGAATACTATACAGCAGAAAGAACGAAGAGACTTCTACCTTTTGCAACAACATGGATGGAACTGGAAAGTATTATACTTAGTGAAACAAGCCAGTCAGTAAAAGACAAATACTATATGATCTCACCCATTACAGGTCACTGATGAACAAAACAAACAAGCAAGCAAAACAGAATCAGATACATGAATACAAGGAACAAACCTTCAGTGGGCAGAGGGGAGGGGGTGGAGGAGTGGAGGAAAAGTAAGCAAAGAAGGGGAGCATTTTAATCAAGGAACTAGCATTGGTAACCATGGACATGGATAACAAGTGGGAATGACTTTGGTGGGGGAAATGGGTGGGTGGGGAAGAGGAGAGAAAGGAGAGGAAATGGGCTGATTATAATACAACAACAATAAAATTTAAAAAAGAAATCAAAGAGATGGTTTTAGACTTAGTGTGGTGATCACATATAAGTTATATAAATATTGAATTACTATGTTATACAATTAAAATTAATAGAATATTGTATGCCAACTGTACTTAAATAACAAAGAAAACAAACATTACCCTAATCCTATGACCTAGACTTAACCATAATTAATATTTATTTTTTGCTTATATAGCTTATTACCTTTTTATTTTAGAATTTTGATGGGATTGTAACCTAGTGTAGCCACTATAGGAAAAATTATGGAGGTTCCTCAAAAAATAAAACAATCCCACTGCTGGGTATTTTATTTATCCAAAGAAACTGAAAACACTAATTCTTTTTTTTAAGATTTTATTTATTCTTTTCAGATAGAAGGGCAGGGAGGGAGGAAGAAATGGAGAGAAGCATCAATGTATGGTTGTCTTTCACCTGCTTCCAGCTAAGGGTATGGCTGGAGACCTGACTTGAAACCTGGTTATGTGCCTGGCTGGAAAATTGAACCAGCAACCTTTGGGTTCTTAGGCCAGCACCAATCCACTGAGCTACACCAGCAAGGGCAATGAAAACACTAATTCTAAAAGAAGTGCACCCCTATGTTCATTGCAGCATTATTTACAATAGCCAAAGTATACTATCCTTATTTTAAAACATTCAAATCATACAGAAAAGTAAAAAGAGAAAGTCCTCTTTCCACAATTTTAAGTCTATTTTATTGATTGTGCTGTTACAATTGTCCCAAGTTCTTTTACCTTTGATCCCCTCCACCTAAGCCCCCCATTCCCTCCCACAGTCCACCCCCTTAGTTCATGAGCATGGGTTGTACATATAAGTTCTCTGATTTCACCCTTTCCTCTAATATTCTTAGCTTCCGCCGGTGTACCTTTTACCCACCAATTGTGTTTCCTAATCCCTGCACCTTTTCCCCGTTTCATCCCCTTCTTCCTCCCAACTGATAACCCTTCCAATGTTCCCCATACCTATGATTCTGGTCCTTTTCTGGTTGTTTGCTTGGTTTGTTCTTGTTTTTATTTTTTAGTTTTTGTTGTTGATAGTTGTGAGTTTATCTTTTTAATGTTCCTAATTTTGATCCTCTTTTTTGTAAATAAGTCCCTTTAACATTTTATAGAATAATGGCTTGATCATGATGAACACCTTTAGCTTTACCCTGTCTGGGAAGCTCTTTGTCTGCCCTTCTGTTCTAAATGGTAGCTTTGCTGGAAAGAGTAATCTTGGTTGGAGGTCTTTACTTTTCAGCACTTTGAATATTTCTTGCCAGGCCCTTCTTGTCTGCAAAGTCTCTTGAAAAATCAGCTTATAGTCATATAGGAACCTCTTTGTAGATAACTCCCTTCTTTTCTCTTGCTATTTTGAAGATTCTCTTTTTATCTTTAATCTTTGGCATTTTAATTATGATGTATCTTACTGTGGTCTGATTTGGATCTAGCTTGTTTGAGACTGTGCTTCCTGGACTTGTATGTCTTATTTTCTTTGCCAAATTTGGGAAGTTATCATTCATTATTTTTTCACACAAGTTTTCAATTTCTTTTCCTTCCTCTTTTCCTTCTGGCCCCCCTATGATTCAGATAGATGTTGACACACTTAAAGTCATCCCAGAGGTTCCTAAGCCTCTCCTCATTTTTAAAAATTCTTGTTTCCACTGTCTGTTTTGGTTGACTGTTTATTTCTTCCTTATATTTCAAATCAGTGATTTGAACCCCATTTCCCATTTTCCTTCCCTTCACCATTGGTTTTATATGTATTTTCCTTTGTTTAACTTGGCCTCATCTTTATTTCTTCCCTTCAGTATTTGCTGTGTTTAAGCACATCTGTCAAGTCAGTGAGTATCTTTATTACCAGCATTTTAAGCTGTGCATGTCAGGCTGACTATTTCTTTGTCACTTAGTTCAGCCACCAGGACCTTGATTTGTTCCTTTTTTTTTTTTTTTTGAGCCATATTTCTCTGTCTCCGCATCTTGACAAGCTGCTGTGTGCGTCTGTTTCTTAGGTAGAGCTGTTGCACCCATTACATTGTAAGGGGCAGAGCCTTGTGTGTTTGTCAGTACAGTGGTGTGACCTGTTTCACCACATTGCAGTGCTGTCCGTACGTCAGGGAGGGGTCTGAGAGGGAACAATGCTGCTCAGCACTTACCCCTCTTATGGTCACTTCTCCCGTTTTCTGTATGGGACTAGCTCCTCTCTAGTTGTTGACTTGCCTATGGTTCCCAGAGTAGGCGGGTCTGTGGATGTTTCAAGACAATGGGGGTCTCTAAACAAATGGACTCTGCTGATAGACTGGCAGTTTCTCCTTCACCCCAACTCTCACTGGTTTCACAGTCAGAAGGAATGTGGCTTTATTTTCATCCCTCTGGTACTGGAACCGAGCCACACAATCTGGTCTGGTGGTAAGGACACTCAACAGGTGTCCCTACTAGGACTGCTCTTTCTGTCACTGACCCCAGCCACCCTCCTGCTGGACTGGCAACAGTGCAACTGGCAATCCACTCACCAAATTGCATCCTCTGTGTCCTGCCTCTGCCCCTCCTGCCTGTTTGGATGAGCATTTCTTTTTATCTTTTGTTTGTTGGACTTCTATGCAGCTCAATATTCTGAAATTTCTGTCTGTCTCTAGTTTTGAGGTAAAGGTATTGTTTTGGTTGTGGAGAGAGACGCAGCGTGTCTATCTATGCCTCCATCTTGGATCTCTCTCTCTTTCTGCCTCATTCCACAATTTTCATCCTCAATTTCCAGGTATCCATTCACAGTTAATATTTTCTTTCATATTTACACTGAAAATAATTGATTTGCCTTTATTCTGAGTATATAAATATGTTGTGGGTGATCTAATGGGGTCATCTTGTATTAATATATTTTATATTATATGACTTTTTTCTTTTAGCTTTTTCTTTAGAGCATACATAACCCATATATAACACAGATGCAATCTAGGAATACTGAGCATGGACTGTTTCAAAAAATTTGACTTGATGCTCCTCCTCACCCCATTCTGTTCCTTTTAATTTTTGAAAAAGATTTAAAAAAATTATTTTCAGAGAGAAGGGCAGGGAGGGATGAAGAAAGGGAGAAAAGCATCAATGTATGGTTGCCTTTCACCTGCCTCCAGCTAAGGACCTGGCTGGGGACCTGGCTTGCAACCTGGTTATGTGCCCTGTCTGGGGAATCAAACCAGCGACCTTTGGGTTCGTAGGCTGGTGCCAATCCACACCAGGCAGGGTGTTCCGTTTGATTTTTGACCTTACACAGAAGAAGGCCCATAGCCTGGATGAGGGCTCTTTATCATGAATCACATGTTCTTTTAGTGTGTATGACTCTATTTTAGACTCCTTGTGGTGTAAAATGTCAAATACCTTTACCTGGATCCCAGTTTATCATTTGCTACCTGTGACCAGAAAAGAAAATATGTCAAACAAGCCTGTGAGATACTTTATCTGCCTTTAGAGATGATTAAACAGAGATCCAGCCAGGGAGAACTTACTTATTTAAGTTCACACAACTAGTGTGCAGTAGAGCCAGGATTCAAGCAAAGGGTTGAGCCAGTGCCTATGTGTTTTGCGCTTTATCAGCACAGCTTCTGTTTAGAACCTTGGTAAAGGTAAAGAAGAGCATGTCTTCAAAGTGATTGCCTTACCACTTAACCAAAACCTTGGTAAAAGGTTATGTGCTTTGTTATCTTTTCAGTATCCAAACATCTCTTTTCTGACTCTACTTGTTTTTTTTCATATTCCTGTTTTTAGGAGAGAAGCCTTATAAATGCACCTGGGATGGCTGCTCCTGGAAATTTGCTCGCTCAGATGAGCTTACCCGCCATTTCCGCAAGCACACAGGCATCAAGCCCTTCCGGTGCACAGACTGCAACCGTAGCTTTTCTCGCTCTGACCACCTGTCCTTGCACCGCCGGCGCCATGACACCATGTGAGCTCCACAGTCCACACTAGAAGAGCTGTGCTGGTCTCATTCCTGTGTGTACTGAGGTCATGACCATCTTTTACACTTTGACTTCAGCTTGCCTCTGGAATGGGATTGCAGTAGCTCACTGAGCCAGGTTGATAAGACTGATTTTCCATGGGGGCCCTTCATATTCCATCTTCACCTTTCCACCATCCACTCCCCAGTTTTATCAACCACTGTAGAGGTTGAATAAAAGTATGGCACCCATGGTTGGAGATGGGACATTTTTCCTACAATAACAAAATGGGAATCCAACTCAAGGCTGTGAACAAACATATGCTGCTTTTTTTTCATCTTTTTTTTTTTTTTTTTTGAGAATTCTTATCCATAGTATTTTTTTAAATCAGTACTTAAAAGTGATTGGTAGTGTTTTAAATTAACTTTTTTTCCAAGTTCTTAGACAGAAGAGGGCATAACAGTGTACTTCGTTGGTAGAATGGATTTGGGTCCTGAGCATAGGACACTTTCTTAGTGAATAAACTGAGTCCCATCCAAAACTGAAAGGTTTTGTAAATCAAATCTAATTTTACAGTTTGGTTTTCAGACAGTGCAGGCATTTTTGCTTCCTAAGTCCATCAAAGAAAATGAAGGGATTTTCTTGTTCATCTCCTTCTCCTTTTTCTTTCTCTTTCTCCTTCAAAATTAAAGATTTTACAGCACAATCACATTGTTAAGTTAAATATTTGTTAGGACAAATATTCAAAGCACACATCAACATGCCAGTAGGGTGAAAAATGTTTCAGGAGTGTATGTTGCACCATGATAAGAAGAAGCAGAATCAGGATAATCCTGAAAACAAATTTAGGAAGGCGTTCATTTGGATAAGATACTAAAAGTGCTGTAATCACAAACCTCATTTAAAAGGCAGCCTGTTGAGACAGTGTCCTGACAGACTGCACTGTACTGTTTATTCTTTTGTTTACATGAAACAACTATTATGAGTATAATGCATGATGAGAAATCATACACTGGGGCCATGTTATAGAAAACTAAGGGGTTTAGAAAAATATTTGTTTATTCCATGACATTATTGGCATGCATTCCTGTGTTGCACTTGGGTTACAAGAGGCTTTTAGTGAAAACCGAAATACAAAAAGCAACTTGATGTTCTGCAACTGCTATGAGCACCTAAGCCATCTTTTAGCCATATAGCATGTTGCATAATATATACATTTGGTTACCAAATCTTATTATTTCATAATGGTCTCTGAGACATAAAAC
Source organism: Noctilio leporinus (assembly GCA_004026585.1). Classification (NCBI taxonomy): domain Eukaryota; kingdom Metazoa; phylum Chordata; class Mammalia; order Chiroptera; family Noctilionidae; genus Noctilio; species Noctilio leporinus. The sequence continues at coordinate 41,148 of PVIW01006847.1, read as the reverse complement.
CCTGTGTTCTAGGCTCTGGACTTCAGATCTACCTCCACATGGCATATTTCCTCTCTGGGGGGAAGGGGAGTTTGCATCACTTAACTTTGGACTTAGCCTCTCTCCTAAAGATTGTCTTCATATGGAACCCCTTTTCCTTGGCAGATATTTAACCAGTCCCTGTTTAAATACTTTAAGTTACTACCTCCCAAGGTTTATCCATTCTGAATAAATCATAGAATTCTAGCACCAATAAGGGATACTATTAACCATCTAGTCTTACCCATCATTCATATTTTACAGATGAGACAAATACGGGTCAGATTCTTTCCCCAGATGTTTCCTTGAGGCCTTACAAACCTTCACACCCATTATCCCAGGGATCACATTATTAAACCAAATTAGAGAAAATTTTACATGATTGGTTGCAATATTTGTCCAATTGTATATGTTATGTTTCAGAAAACTTTAGAACACTCACAAAATCATTTACAGTTGATTAAATAGTAAGTAAAGTGTGCCTGTGGTCATCAACATGCAACATTAGGTACACAATTTTTCACTTATAACACTTCCTATATCTCAGAATTGATTTACCTCACTTTAAACATGTAATGTCCAGATCATAAACCTTTATAAATTCGAAGTCTGTCTGTATTTTTTCAAAGTAACGTGGATTTTTACTCTTCTCATTGTTATTTTGATAGACTTTCCCCTGGCTTTTGGTGGGTAAGTTCCACACTGAAGACTGAAAGGGAACTTTTATGTAGCTCTAGGACAGATTGATTGTGAAAGGTAAATTACCATCATACATATTGGCTTAAGCCTATAATTGAGTAGTTGATATGGTATTTCACAGTACAGTCCAAGGACTTACCCATTTTCTCCAGAGTTTGGATCCAGAGACTTCCTTTTCTAGAGTTCATAACTATCTTGTGCCACCCAGACATCAGGATCTTTTGCATTGGAGTATATAATCTATTAATAAATAAAGGCTATTAAACATTATATTATGCTAACTAGGATGATCAAATTAGGGTTCCAAATACTGACATCCCTGATTTTTCTAAGCCTTTATTCAATTTTTTTTTCCCTGCAAAGTAATGAGGGACTTTTTTACTGATTTATTAATTGTCTACAGTCAGGAAACAATTTTAATCCTATTCTCATTGCCCTTTCCCCTCCAAATAATGATAAAATGATTCCAATCATTACATACTCTTTAAGTAACCTGTCAAAATGTATTAAGAGTATTTCATTGCATATAGGGATTCAGATACAATACTGCAGCAAAATCTTGTAAAATTTTGTTAGAATGTAAGATGAAAAGGAACTATATCTCCTTAAGTGGCATTTAGGATCATTAAATATGTTGTGCTCACATCAGCAAAGCACAATTGTGTGGACAGTTGCCTAGGGTATGGAAAATAGCTTTGTTTGATGTAGTTGGATAATATCCTAGGAGTTGTTACAGTGGAATTCCTCCATCTGTAGATGCTTGATAATTATGATTGGAAAATTCAGGAAAAACTGAAGAATGTGACCTGACTGGATAGATTAGGTGGAATGGATCGTGGGTAAGACAGAAAGATTTGTGAGGGTAACTTCTTTTTAAATAAAATGTTTATTTTGGAACAGTTGTAGATATATAGAAAAATTGTGAAGATTCTACAGAGAGTTTTCCTATACCCTACATCCAATTTTCTCTATTCACATCTTTCATTAGTATGGTGCATTTGCTATAATTAATGAAGTGATATTGATATATTATTAACTCCAGTCCAAACTTTCAAATTTCCTTAATTGTAACCTAATATCTTTTTTGTTGTTGTTCCAGCATCCCATTCAAGATACTATATCACATTTAGTGGTCATATTTCCTTAGACTTCTCTTGATTGTGGTAGTTTCTCAGATTTTCCTTTTTCCTATGACTTTCACAGTTTTAGGGAGTATGTCCCTCAACTGAGATTTGTCTGATTATTTTTCTCATGATTAAACTGAGGTTACGGGTTTTGGGGAGGAAGACCATAGAGGTAAACTGCTATTTTCATCACATCATATTAACATGACTTATATCCTTTATGTTAACTTTGATCACCTGGCTGACATAGTGTTTGTCAACTTTCTCATCAGTAGTCTCTCTCCCACATTCCATATTGTACTCTTTAGAAGGAAGTCACTATGTGCAGCCCACACTAAAGGAGTGGTGAGTTGTGCACCATATCCTTATGTGTATCTACAAAAAATTAGGTGGAATTATACATGGGAGATTTGACTCTTCTCCCTCATTTATTTATGGAATCATTTACTTATATCAGTATGAACTCACATTTACTTTATACTTTGGGTTATAATCCAATAAAATTTTATGTTGTATGCTCAAATTTGTTCCAGTTTTGGCTATTGGGTGCTCTTTTGGGTTGACTCCCAAGTCCTTTTGACAGACCCTTATCATTTTTTAGCTTATACTTATTTGCTGACACTACCAGATGCTCCAGACTCATCATATATATATTTCTTTGCCCACTCCTATAATTTGCCATTTTTTAAAGACTAATTAACTTTCTTTTTTTAAAGATTTTATTTATTATTTCCAGAGAGAAGAGTAGGGAGAGAGGGAGAGAGACATCGATGTGTGGTTGCCTTTCACCTGCATCCAGCTATGGATCTGGCTGGAGACCTGGCTTGCAACCTGGTTATATGCCCTGGCTGGGGAATCGAACCAGTGACCTTTGGGTTCGCAGGCCCGCGCCTTATCCACTGTGCTGCCAGCCAGGGCTTAATTTGCTTTTTTTTGAAGGAGTCCTAGTTCCTTCTCATGGAGGATTGTATTAGAAACTGAGATCTGGGTATTAGATATGCTTGTTGCTTCTGGGATATTGTTGCTTCTAGGCCATCTTAGTTGACAGAGCAACAAAATATATGTGCGTACACAAACATGTATAATACACATATCTACAAATATTTCTATATATAATATCCCATATCTTTATTACGCTAAACGTGAGTTCATACTGATGTCTCCAATGCCAATCCATTACAAATGGGTCATTCTGGCCTTTTCCTTTTGCTTATCTATAATCTCCTATTCAAACAGTGAGAAATCTGGCACCTACATCTGACATCTACTTGCTTGATTGTGCAATTCTAGTATAAATGTATAGAAGTATTTGAAGTTCATCTGTATAGTGTGGATAACAACTAGGACACAGTGCTTATGTGTATGATAGTAACATTTAAAAATCCCAACAGCTCTGAAACAAACTGATCTGCAAAATTTAGGAATTATAAAACTCTATGACCTTGGTTCCAGGAACTTAGGGGTCTATCCTACCTGCAAAAAGTTTCCTGAAGAACAAAACCATTGGGAATTGACCTAACCTTGAATAACCCTAGGGAAATTATTGATCCCTGATAGTGTGCTAATACCTACATAGAGAGATGGACACAGAAGAAAGTGGGTGTGTCCAGTTTAAAGAAAAATGTAGCATTATTCTTTCTCACTGGCAAATATGGCTCTCTGATAATAAGGGTGCTACCCTAAGTTACCTCTTTTGCATATTTTCCCATCTCTTAATTGGTTAACCTTAGGCAAGTCACATCACCTCTTTGTGCCTCAGTTAACCCATCTGTAAAATAGGGATCTAAATATCTACCTCACAGGAATGTTGTGAGGATTCTTATTAACAGATGTTGGCAAAAATGATGGGAGATTTTTAAATGAATAAAAGTATTATCATCATTATGATGATAGTTATAGTACCCTATATTTACCATAGATGAAGGAGAGGATTAGGCTTTCTGGGTGATATAGAGCTAAATTTGAGTCAATAGTAAGGGTAATTAAAGAGTGGTCACTGGAAGCAATAGTATTTCCTCTCCTACTTTCACTTTTCCTACATTCTCTTTGTTATTAACTATAGGATTCTCATCTGTTTACCAGACTCAAAGCATATTAGGGCCTAAAGGGATAGGTAGGCAAAATCCATTTATTCATTCAAAAGCTGTATTCTTCCCCTTTTCTCACTCTGCCTGGCCCACATTACATGTCACTGACAGAAGCACAAAGGCAATTTCCCAGAGCCCTTGAGATATTGACCAGTTCAACTTCAGCAGTTACATTTTCTCTTTTCCCACTTACTCTACTCTGGGAAATGAGGTGGGGTGGTTGGGGTGGGAGTGGGAGGGAAGAGAATGCAATTTATACCAGTGATAGGATATTTCTTTGATTCTCAAACTCTGGCTTCACCTTCCATTTCCTTTTCTGGCGGTGAATCTAGGGAAGGGGGAGAGATATTCTTTTGTTAACTGTTAAGAAACTCCTTCCCTCCCAGTAGATGTTTCCCAGGGTCAGTAGTTGTGTTAGTTGTTCCTTTTTAACTATTTTGTATGCAGTGCTGTTTCATTGTATTTATAAATAAAAAGAGAAAAAGAGTCCCTGGTATTGTTCATCCCTGTTTTTTGGCAGGAGGTCACATTAGGAGAGCAATCCCAGAAACTTTCTTTTTTGTGTGTGTTGGGGTAAGGAGCCCACTGTGAAAGGATTGAATTATTGTCATTGTTAGTTTGCTTAAGGAAATTACACAACAGTATATAAGCTTTAGTCTCTATAACCCTTTATGTTTGTGCCTCATTATTTCAGTGCTTTATAGCAACACCCCATTTTCCCTCTATTTTTATACTAGTTCTTGCTCCAGAGATATGGCTTTGAAGCTAGGATCATGAACAACAGGCCTGTTGTAAACCTGGCAATACTCAAAAATGTCCTAAGTTAGCATGGCCACTTGAGAGGTTACTCTGTTCTAACCTAATGAGACTCTCCTTCTGTGGCATCCAGGCAGGGTGTGTGCTTGGGTATTAAGCAATCTTGTTATGTTTGATTATTGTACTTTTTTATTAATAAAATATTTTAAACTTCAGATACCATGAATATTATTTTGACTTCATCTCTATTTTACGTTTCTTCCACATGGTATGGCATGACCAGATAGTTTTCCTCCCTTAGCTGAGTAAACTTGTGAAGAAATTACTGTATATTCACATGACGCAAGAAGGGAAGCTAGTTTGTCTTAAAGCAATTTCTCTCTTTAAACACATAAGGCCCTCCCCATTCTTGTAATCTAGTCAGAAATGTCCCTGAATGGGGCTTCATGAGGACTGTGTGCTATTTGTGTACGTTTCCTACAAAGATACCCACACGAGTTTGTGGGATACTGATTTACATGACTAACTTTCCCTGCCCATCCCTATTCTTCCCATCACTTTTTTTCTAAGAAGTAATGTGCAAGAGGAGGGTATCAGAACAACTTTAAACTCCAAAGCTACTTCAGTGTAAAAACCAACCTTGGCTGTGGGTGTGGGAAGTGGCCTTGTTTGAAAACTCAGCTTTGGGAAAGTTGGTCTTTCAGAGAGACACTGTGGGAAAAATAGGAAGGAGGAAATCCTGTGAGAAAGATTGGGAACAAGATCTAGAAAGACAGATTGAACAGTTTCTGTTTCTGGGATTGCTAGAAAGATTTTTTTAATTACAAATCATATAAAACAAGAATTCTTAGAGTTTATAGGTTTCTCAGTAATATTTCATTAATCATTTCTCTATTCTAAGAACCATTGTCACCCCTTTGGGTTAAAAGCATCATGGACTTGATGCTACAAATATTGAATGAAAAGCTACCAATAATTCAGACTCTGCTAGTTGCTATGGAAATGAATAAAACACAGCTATTCTCAAGAAATTTATTTCCTGAAAATCCAAAATGATGGAGGAGTAAATGGCAGATACACAAACTTCCTCTCAAGACCAAACTGGAATCACAACTAAGTTGTAGAGAAATCATCCTGAATAACCAACTGAACACTAGCTAGAGAGAAACCTTATAATCATGGAAAAATAGAAGAATCCACCACAATGTGACCAGTAGGGAGTGCAGAGGAAGTGCAAGAGGGGTGCTGGTCTCCCACAGGTGGCAGCTGAAGTTCTGGAGGGATATTTCAGTGGCCATGGGGGTTCCCCATGAGAAGTGTGGGGTGTAATCTCAAAAATGGGCTCCTTAGCCTATAGCTAGGAAAGAACCGAGATAACATCCAGTTATGAAAAGAAGCAGGGTTTCTGTCTGCTGGGGAGAGATGGCTGGAATGCGGAGAGCCTCTTAAAGGGTCAACACAGAAAATTCTGTTTGCAGCCATTTTCCCTTGGAATCAGCAGAGGGACGGCGGAGTGGAATAGAGACTCATGAGGAGAGTCTGAAGCTGGTGGCTCTGGGGAGAGAAATGAAGGAACAGCCACCAGGATGCCTGTGCTGAGTCATTCCCCATACTGCAGGAGCCATCTTGCTCAGGCAGAGCACTCAGCTCCAAGTGGCATCAGAGTGAGGGGAGAGAACAACTCCACTCATAGGGATAACTCCACTCTGTGGAGGTTAAGCTGGGCTGCTGAGGAGTACAGCTGAGGAGTACCACTGGAGGTTATGTCAGTGATTAAGTTTAATAACAAAGGCAGATCTCTCAGACTTTAGCAGACATTCCCCCAGGCCCAGTACTGGTAAAAAGCCAACCTTGGTGCATAGCCTTGTTCTTTCTGCACACAAACAGGCCAAGCAGAGAGACCCATAAACTTTGGATCACAGATAGCTTCAAATAGGTTGCTCAGGGCTAGTCACAGGCAGCATCTAACATATGTCTACACCAGAGACTTTGTAGATTTATCTTAATACATAGAAACACACACAAAGAGGCAGGCAAATGAGAAAACAAAAAAACAGGCCCCAAATGAAAGAACAAGAGAATCCTCCAGACAAAGAACTAAATGAAAGGGAGGTAAGCAATCTCAGATACAGAGTTTAGACTACTGATTATAAGTATCCTCAACAGCATGAAAAAGACATAGAAACCATAAAAAGGACTGGTCAGAAGTAAAGAATGCAATATGTGAAATAAGTAATACACTGGAAGGAATAAACAGTAGGTTAGATGAAGCAGAACATTGAATCAGCATTTTGGAAGCTAAGGTAGGAAAAAACACCCAAGCATAGTAGCAAAAAGAAAAAATTTAAAAGAATGAAGAGAGTTTAAGACACCTTTGGGACAACATAAAGCACATATTGATGGACATAAAATCAACAGAAATACAGTCATACTAGGGGATTTTAACATCCATTAAGATTGACAAAAATACAGTGATAGTAGGATTGTGGTTTTTGTTGTTGTTGTTTGTTTTTTAAGAGAGAGGAGAAGGGAGAGAGGCAGAGAGGGAGAGAGACATCAATGTATGGTTGCCTTTTACCTGCTTCCAGCTACAGAGCTGGCTGGAGACCTGGCTCGCAACCTGATTATGTGCCCTGGCTGGGAATCGAACCAGTGACCTTTGGATTCACAGGCTGGCACCTTATCCACTGTGCCACCAGCTAGGGCTATGGTAGGAGATTTCACCACCTCATTGAGTTCAATGGATAGATCTCCCAGACAGAAAATCAATGAGAAGACAGTGACCTTAATATCTTCAGAGCACTTTACCCCAAACCATCAGAATATACATACTTCTCAAGTGTACAAGGAATGCTTTCTAGAATAGAGTACATATAAGACACAAAACAAGTCTCAATAAATTTAATGAGATTAAAACTATATCAAGCATTTTATCTTACCACAATGGTGTGAAACTAGAAATCAATTAGAAGAAGAAGGAAAAATATGCAAGAACATAGAAATTAAATACTATGTTATTGGACAATGAATGTGTCGACAACAAGATCAAGAAAGAAATCAAGACACCTTGAAACAAGTGAAACTGAGAACATAACAATCTAAAATATGTGGGAGGATGGGAAAGCAATCTTAGAGTGAAATTCATAGTATTATAGGCCTATTAAAAAAAAACAAACAAGAAAAAGCTTAAATAAACAAACATTACACTTAAAGAAACTTGAAAAAGAACAACAAACAAAGCCTAAAGTGAGTAGAAAGAAGGAAATAATAAAGATCAGAGCAGAAATAAAATATAGTCTAATAAAAGATACAAAAGATCAATAAATCCAAGGCTGGTTCTGTGAAAAGATAAACAAGATTGACAAATCTTTAACCAGACTCCTCAAGGGAAAAAAGAGAGAAAGAGCAGACCCAAATAAATAAAATCAGAAATAAAAATGGAGAAAAATAAACCAAAGAAATATGAAGAATTATAAGAAAATGTTCCAACAACAATATGCAAAAATTGGACAACCTGGATGAAACTGATAAATCCTCAGAAACATACAATGTTCCAGAACTAAACTAGGAAGAATCAGGAGAACTCTGGTCAAAATGGAGGCATAGGTAAACATCTTATACAAGCACAAGAAGAATTACAACTAACCTCAAAATAAAAAAACACCCACCCTGGCTGGTGGCTCAGAGGATAGGTGCTAGCCATTGAACCTGAAGGTAGCAGGTTTGATTCCCAGGCAGGGCATATAACCAGTTGCAAGCCAGGTCTCCAGTCAGGTCCTGCTGGTGGCAGGTGAAAGGCAATCATACATTGATGTTCCTCTCCCTCTCTGCCTCCCTCTGTTCCCCTCTCTCTCTAAAACAAAAACAAAATAATAAATAAAAACAAAACAAAAACAAAAAACAACATCCAGAATTGCCAGAAAATTGAACTATATAAAAGTCTGACAACCAAGGATTTAAAGAAGCCACATTCATCTAAAGGGGTAAGAGGGACTGAGACCTGGAGCTGGGGTAGAGAGGACACACTGTGGCATGGAGGGGTAGTGGTGGTAGCAGCAGAACTAGAGTCCCACATTCACATGTGGTGGATAAAAATCAGGACTACCTTGGGAGTTAGCAATCCCAGCACCAGGCCAGACAGCACAGCTCAGGTTTCCAGAGCTGGGAAGGTAAAGCCTCATAACTCCTGGCTGTAAAAACCAGTGGAGGCTGGGGCAGTGGAAGAAATAGCCAGTCTCTCAGGAGAGTTCATTTAAAGGGCCTGCACAGGCAATGTATCCAAACCCACCAACTCTGGTAACACCACCAGGGCAACAGCTAGAAGGGAGCCAGTCATATACAGGAAGTGGGTGAAATGGCTGGAAATGGGATGAGTGCCAGGAAAACCTCCAGAAGCCAGGCAGCAGCATTGTCCCCTCTCTGACCCTTCCCCCTAGTAGAGCAATAAAGCAATGAAGCTGTTTACCCCACCCTGGAAACTACCTAATGCTCCACCTGATACAACTTAACAAATGCACTAAGACAGGGAGTCAAACAAGCTCTACCTAATAAACAAACCAACACAGGTGTGGGGACCCCCAACCTGCTGAGATCCCTCAGTGCTGCGGATGAAGCAAAGACTCTTCAGGTAGTTTGTGCTAGGGAAGAGAAGGCTGTCTAATGTCTGACGGACAAGAGCCTCAAGTGACTTTCTAAAACGGTATTTACTGTATTGAGTAAAAATGGTGGAGGATGCATGTACATATGAAAGAATATTCTATAGGACGAATTACTATGTTTATACAATCAATGGAAGGAATGCAGAGGTCTTGCCCCAGGACATGGTCAGCTAGACAAGGAGATACCAAGGACTCCAGGTGGCTCCTAAAAATAGGGAGGGTAAGGTTACAGGTGAGTTAATAAAAACAAGTCAAGGAAGTTTGCTAGCTTCAAAGATTGTATCTCATGACCAAATCCCCACTGGGGTCCTCTGATCACAGCATAGGAGCTTGTATGCACTCAGCCTTCCCAGTTTTCCTGTCAGGTGTTACAGACTTGGCCTTGCCTGTGTGGGGTTCCACACCCCTCCACTGTTCTTGGAGGACCCTGACACACAGGGAGGCTGCCAAATTGAGGAGACAAAGAAATGTGGCCCAGATGAAAGAACAGAACAAAACCCCAGCAAAAGAACTAAATGAAATGGAGCTAGCCGCCTATCAGATGTAGAGTACAAAACACTGGTGATAAGGATACTCAGAGAACTCACTGAGTACAGCAAAAGCATAAGGGAAGAAATGGAGGCTATACTAAAATAAAGAAAATCCACAGGGAACTAACAGTGAAGGGAAGAAAGTCTGTATTAAAATCAATGATTTGGAACATAAAGAAGAAACATACATTTACCAGAAGAGAGAAAAAAAAAAGAATTTAAAAATAAACCAAGAAGAGTATAAGATGGTTCTGAAACATCCCCAAAAGTGCCAACACCTGAATTACAGGGATGCCAGAAGAAGAGGGAGGGCAAGAAATTGAAAACTTATTTGAAAATAAAATGAAAGAAAACTTCATTAATTTGGTGAGGGAAAAAGACAAACAAGCCTAGGAAGCACAGAGTCCAAACAAGTTGGACCCAAAGAGGACCACATCAAGATATATAATTAAAATACCAAAGATTAAAGATAAAGAGAGAATCTTAAAAGCAGCAAGAGAAAGGCAGAGAGTTACCTACAAAGCAGTTCCCATAGACTGTTAACTGATTTCTCAAAAGAATCTTTCAGGCAAAAAGGGGCTGACAAGAAACATTCAAAGTGATGAAAAGTGAGGAACTACAACCTAGATTACTCTATCCAGCAAAGCTATCATTCAGAATGGAAGGGCAGATAAAATGCTCCCAGACAGGGTAAATTTAAAGGGATTCATCATTACCAAGCCATTATTACATGAAATATTACAGGGAATTATTTAAGAAAAAGAAGATCAAAGCTATGCAAATGACAACAACCCACAACTATCAACAACTGAAACTGAAAACAAAAACAAACTAAGCAAAAGACCAGAACAATAACAGAACCATAGATATGTAGATCATTCAGAGAGTTATCAGCTGGAAGGTCAGGAGGAAAATGTGCAGGGATTAAGAAGCATAATTTGTAGGTACAAAAGATAGGGAGGTATTAAGAATAGTATAGGAAAGGGAGAAACCAAAGACTTATATGCACAACCTATGGACATGAACTAAGGTGGGTGGGGGTACTGCTGGAGGGAAGGGAGGTACTGGGTGGAGGAGGGCAAAGGTGGAAAAATTGGGACAACAGTAACAACTTAATAAAACATACTAAAAAACTAAATCAGTAAGAATCAGAGAATCTGAATAGACAGATTACAATAGTGAACTTGAAGCAGTAATAATAACAATAATTTTTTAAAAACTCTTGACAAACAAAAGCCCTGGACCAGATGGCATCACAGGTGAATTTTACCATACATTCTGGGAAGAACTAACTCCTCAAACTACCTCAAAAAATTCAAGAGGAGGAACAGATCCCAAATTCATTTGATGCGGCCAGCATTACCTTAGTTCCAAAACTAAATAATGACTATAAACAAAGAAGAATACAGTCCGATATATCCCTGCTGAACATAGATGCAAACATTTTCAATAAATATCAGCAAGCTGATGCAGCAATACATCAAAAAGGTCATACACCATGATCAAGTGGGATTTATTCTGGGAATATTACAACATCCACAAATCAATAAATATGATTCACCACATAAACAAAATGAAGGATAAAAACTATATGGTCATATCAATAGATGCAGTGAAAGCGTTTAATAAAATCTGGCACTCATTTATGGTAAAAACTCTCAGCAAAGTGGGAACAAAGGTCACATGACATACCCACTGCAAACATCATACTTAATGGGCAAAAATTATAAGCATTTCTTTTGAGATCAAGAACAAAACAGATGTCTGCTTTCATCTTTATTATTCAACATAGTACTTGATTCCTAGTCACAGTAAACAAACAAGAAGAAATAAAAGATATCCAAATTGGAAAGGAAAAGTAAATATGTCTTTATTTGCAGATGACATGATACTCTACATAGAAAACCCCAAAGATTCCACCAAGAAACTACTAGAACTGACAAATGAATTCAGCAAAGTAGTGGGATACAAAATTAACATCAAGAAATCCGTTGCATTTTTATATGCCAACAACAAACTAACAGGAAGGAAAATTAAGAAAATAAGCCCATTCACCACTACTTCAAAAAGAATAAAATAACGAGGAGGGAAAGATGGCGACAGAGTAGACAGCAGTGCTGATAGTGTTCTGGAGTACCAGAGCAGCTAGAGGACAAGATAGGGAGCGCGGGATGTCTTCAGGTCCTTAAGAATTGGAGCGGTCAGCATCTGGACACAGGGGAGCACAGCCCAGAGGCAGAGGAGACCAGCAGGAGAGTAGGTGAGGCGGTTCCCAACCGACCGGCCAGCGGGCCGAGGTCGGCTCTGGGCAGTGGCGGCTCTGCCCGGAGGAGTGCATTTGACCAAGGCCAGATCTGGGCTCCCTGGTGACTGGAAGTTTGAGTAGTGAAGTATGGGCAGCAAAGGCAAATGCCATAGGGAACAAGGAATTGAACTCCTGCAGGGGAGGGACTATGTGAGAGACTCGCTCTGGCAACAGGGAGAGGAAGCGCCTCACAGGGCTAGAGGCAGAGGAGAAGAGTCCTTCAGGAAGCAGGAGCCAGGGAGCAGGGAAGTGCACCGGCTAGACTATAGACTGCAGAGACCTGACCAAGAAAAAGAGGAAGCTTCAGGAAATGGATTGCTGCTAATCTCAAGCACCTGAGTTATACCGAGAGCTCTATGAACTATTAATCCCCAACACATCCTTTTCAAAAGTTACTTCTCACATATTCTTAATCTCCCCCTATCTCAATCCACCTAAATACCCAAGACCCTCCCCCTACTCTTGAATTAAAGTCTGCTCACTCTCTGACTTCAACGCATTCCCAGTTCTCAATCTAAGTATTCCTTCCTTCCCCAACCACCTAAACCCTTCCGTTATTCTTTTCTGCCTTCCTTTTTCTTTTTTTCCCTCGTTTTCTTTCTTTTTTTCTTCTTTTTCTTTCTTTTCTTCCTGTTAAGGCCCACAGGTTCTGGCTCCACCTGGGCCAATCAGAGATCATAAAGGGTGAACAGACACCTAAACCCTTTCTTTATCAATATTGATTTCTCTTTGTCTTGTGACTTTCTCCTTTTTTCTTTTTTTCCTTCTTTCTTTTTTCCCTGATAAAGCCCACTGATACTGGCTCCACCTGGACCAAACACAGATCATAAAGGGTGAAGAGACACCTAAACCCTTTCTTTATTAATATTGATTTCTCATTGTCTTGTGACTTTCTCCTTTTTTTTTTATTTTTCTGCTAAAAGCCCTCAGGTCCAGGCTCCATCTGGACCAATCAGGGATTATTAAGGATGAACAGCCATCTAAACCCTTTCTTATTATTATCATTATCATTTTTATTTCTTTTTTCATTTTTTTCTTTTTGTTTGTTTGTTTTTTGTTTGTTCTGCTAAAAGCCCACAGGCCCAGAATACAACCAGACAGCCCAAATAAAGGACACACCAAGAACAGCAAGTGAAGAAAATCTGGGAGACTGCAACATTGAACTCCATAAATCTCCTATCACAGAAGGGTGCTCAACTAAGGCAAGGAAGCAAAGCAGGTTAACCCAAGGAAGAAACAAAAACAAATAAAAAGCAAGGAAGAACAGATACCCAAAATGGGGGAAAAAAGAATCAGGCCATCACCAAAAGGAAAGGAAGAATCCCCAGAAAGAACACAAAATGAAACAGAGGCACCTGAAATATCAGATAGGGAATTCAAAAGAATGATGCTAGAGAAGCTCAGTGAGCTCAGCCACATCAAAGAAAACTATAAACAACTCCAGGAGAACTATAAAGAACACCAGGGAAATTACAAAGAACTCCAGGGAAGTTACAAGGAACTTACTGAGAACTACAACAGCATGAAAAAGGACATGGAAACTATCAATAAGTGCCAGGAGGAAATGAAGAATACAATTTCAGAATTGAAGAATACAGTAGAAGGAATCAACAGTAGGCTAGAGGAAGCAGAGGACCGGATCAGCGAGTTGGAGGATAATGCAAATACTCTTAAGACAGTAGATGAGAATAAAAAAAAGGCTGAACAAGATTGAAGATGGTTTAAGAGAGCTGCAGGACAACATGAAATGCAACAACATCTGTATCATAGGGATACCAGAAGGAGAAGAGAAACAAGGAATGGAAAACCTGTTAAAAAAAGTAATGATAGAAAATTTCCCTAACATGAGGAGTGAAAACATTATTCAAGTTCAAGAAGCACAGAGGGTCCCAATGAAGATCAACCCAAACAGACCAACAACAAGGCACATTATCATTAAAATGGCTCATTTCAAAGACAAAGAGAGAATCCTAAAAGCATCAAGAGAGAAACGACAAATAACATATAAAGGGGCTCCAATAAGGCTATGAAATGATTATTCAACAGAAACAATTCAAGCCAGAAGAGAATGGCAAAAAGTATTTCAAGTAATGGTAAACAAAGGCCTGCAACAAAGAATATTTTACCCAGCAAGGCTCTCATTCAAGTTAGAAGGAGAAATAAGGAGCTTCCCAGACAAAAAAAAAAAAGACTAAAAGAATACATCTCTACCAAACCAGCATTGCAAGAGATGCTAAAGGGTCTGCTATAAAAATCAGTAAACAAATAAAAGGAAGAAACAGAGAAAGCCAAGGGGAATACAGACACAAAGGGAGAAAATGGCAATGAATAAATATCAATCAATAATAACCTTAAATGTAAATGGATTAAATGCACCAATCAAAAGACATAGGGTAGCTGAATGGATAAGACAACATGACCCACATATATGCTGTCTTCAAGAGACCCACCTCAGAACAAAAGATCGACATAGATTGAGAGTGAAGGGATGAGAAAATATATATCAAGCAAATGGACACACAAAAAAAGCTGGAGTAGCAATACTGATATCAGACAAAATAGATTTTACAATGAAGGCCATAAAAAGGGACAAAGATGGACATTTCATAATACTTAAGGGAACAATCCATCAAGAAGGAACAACTCTGATAAACATATATGCACCCAACATAGGAGCTCCGAAATATATAAGGAAAATCTTGGAAGACTTTAAGAAAGACAGACAGCAACACACTCATAGTAGGGGATTTTAATACCCCACTATCAACAATGGACAGATCTTCCAAACAAAAAATCCCCAGAGATGTTGTGGCATTGAACAACACTCTAGAGGGAATGGACCTAACTGATGTATACAGAGTCTTTTACCCCAAAGAAGCAAAATACACATTCTTTTCAAATGCATGTGGATCATTCTCCAAGATAGACCACATGGTATGTCACAAGAAAAGCCTCCACAAATACAGGAAAATTGAAATCATACAAAGTATCTTCTCAGATCACAATGGCTAGAAACTAGAAACCAATATCAAGGGAAAAAAACAAAAATTCTCTAACTCATGGAGACTGAATAACATGCTTTTAAGCAATGAAGGGGTTAATAATGAGATAAAAGATGAAATCAAAAAGTTCCTGGAAACAAATGACAATGAACACACAACAGCCCAAAACCTATGGGATACAGCAAAGGCAGTTCTCAGGGGGAAATTTATAGCAATACAGTCCTTCCAAAAAAGGTGACAAAAGTTTATAAAAACGACCTAACCACAAAGCTGCAAGAACTAGAGGAACAAGAACAAACAAAGCCCAGAGCAAGTAGAAGGAAGGAAATCATCAAGGAGAGGGGAGGCAGAGGCAAAGAAGGGGAGCAGCTTAGACAAGAACCTAGTATAAAGGAACCATGGACATGGACAAAAGGTGGGATTGACTTTGGGGGGAAAGGGTGGATGGGGAGGGGGACAGAGGGGAGCAAAAAAAGGGATGAATGTAATACAACAACAATAAAATTAAAAAAAAAAAAAAAGATCAGAGCAGAACTAAATAACTCAGAGATTCAAACTACAATTCGAAGAATCAACA
>PVIW01006847.1:0-25292 GCA_004026585.1 Noctilio leporinus | reverse complement strand
ATTAACAGAATCAGAATTGAAAGAGAGGAAATCACAACTGATACCTCAGAAATACAAAAGATTGTAAGAAATTACTACAAACAACTCTATGACAAAAAATATGACAACATGGATGAAATGGATACATTTCTGGAAATGTGTAATCTACCAAAACTGAACCCAGAAGAAGCAGAAAGCCTGAATATGCTAATAACAACTAGTGAAATTAAAGAAGTCATCCAAAATCTCCAAAAGCACAAAAGCCCTGGACCAGATGGCTACACAGGTGAATTTTACCAAACATTTAAAGAAGAACTAACTTCTATCCTCCTCAAACTGTATCAAAAAATTCAGGAAGAGGGAAGACTCCCAAACTCTTTCTATGAAGCCAATATTATTCTAATCCCAAAACCAGGGCAAGACACAACTAAGAAAGAAAGCTACAGGCCAATATCTCTGATGAACATAGATGCTAAAATTCTCAACAAAATATTGGCCAATTGGATTCAGCAGTATATTACAAAGATCATACGCCATGATCAAGTGGGCTTCATCCCAGGGATGCAAGGATGGTACAACATTCGTAAATCAATAAATGTAATGCATGACATCAACAAATTGAAAGTTAAAAACCATATGATCATATCAATAGATGTTAAAAAAGCATTTGATAAAATGCAGCAACCATTTATGATAAAAACCCTCAGCAAAATGGGAATAGAGGGAGCAAACCTCAACATCATAAAGGCCATCTATGAGACACCTGAAGCCAACATCATACTTAATGGACAAAAACTGAAAGCTTTCCCCCTAAGATCAGGAATGAGACAAGGCTGCCCACTCTCTCCACTTCTATTCAACATTGTCTTGGAAGTTCTAGCTATAGCCATCAGAGAAGAGAAAGGAATCAAAGGTATCCAAATTGGAAAGGAGGAAGTCAAACTGTCATTGTTTGCAGATGATATGATAGTGTACATACAAAACCCGATGGGCTCCACCAAAAATTTACTCAGCCTAATAAGCAAATTTAGCAAAATAGCTGGGTATAAAGTCAATATCCTGAAATCAAAAGCATTTTTGCATACCAATAATAAAACAGCAGCAACAGAAGCGAAAAAACAAATCCTACTTACCATAGCAACAAGAAAAGTAAAGTACCTAGGAATCAACTTAACTAAGGAGGTAAAAGACCTGTACTCAGTAAACTACAGAACAATGAAGAAAGAAATGAAGGAAGATACAAATAAATGGAAGCATATACCATGTTCATGGATGGGAAGAATTAACATCATTAAAGTGTCCATACTACCCAAAGCAATCTACAGATTCAATGCAATCCCAATTAAAATACCAATGACAGACTTCACAGAAATAGAAAAAATACTTCAAAAATTTATACGGAGCTAAAAACACCCATGAATAGCTACCAAAACCTTGAGAAAGAAGAACAAGGTAGGAGGAATAGCAATACCAAACGTCAAACAATACTACAAGGTTACTGTCATCAAAACAGCATGGTACTGGCATAAGAATAGACATATAGATCAATGGAACAGAATAGAGCCCAAAAATTCACCCAGGACTCTATGGTCAACTAATATTTGACAAAGGGGGAAGGAACATCAAATGGAGTTAAAACAGTCTCTTCAACAAATGGTGTGGGAGAACTGGTCAACAACATGCAAAAAGATAAAACTAGACCACCAACTTTCACCATACACCAGAATAAATTCAAGATGGATAAAGGATTTAAACATAAGCAGTGCCATAATAAAGGTCCTGGAGAAAAATATAGGCAGTAAACTTTTGGATATCCTATGCAGAAATATGTTTACTGATACTTCACCAAGGGCAAAGGAAATAAAAGAATGAATCAACAAATGGGACTACATCAAATTGAAAAGTTTCTGTTCAGCTAAAGAAAATATCAGCAAAATTCAAAGGGAACCAACTGTGTGGGAATACATAATTGCCAATGATACCTCAGACAAGGGTCTGATCTCCAAAATATATAAAGAACTAATGTGACTCAGCACCAGGGAGACAGAGCCCAATTAAAAAATGGGCAAAGGACCTGAACAGACAACTCACTGAGGAAGATATACAAAGGGCCCAGAGGCATATGAAAGAATGCTCAACATCACCAGTCATCAGAGAGATGCAAATTAAAACCACAATAAGATACCACCTCACACCTGTTAGAATGGCAATCATCAGCAAATCAACAAACAAGTGTTGGCGAGGATGCGGGGGAAAGGGAACCCTCATACACTGTTGGTAGGAATGTAGGCTGGTGCAGCCACTGTGGAAAACAGTATGGGGTTTCCTTAAAAAACTAAAAGTGGAACTGGCCTTTTGATCCAGTAATTCCACTACTTGGACTATACCCAAAGAATCCTGAAACACCAATTCATAAGAACCTATGTACCCCTATGTTCATAGCAGCACTATTTACAATAGCCAAGTGCTGGAAACAGCCTAAGTGCTTGGCCATCAGTGGATGATTGGATCAAAAACTTTGGTGCACTTACACAATGGAATAGTATACAGCAGAAAAAAAAGAAGGAACTTATATCCTTTGCAACAACATTGATGGAACTGGAATGTATTATGCTTAGTGAAATAAGCCAGTCAGTAAAGGACAAATACCATATGATCTCACCCATTACAAGACAATATTGAACAAAACTAACAACAAGCAAGACAGGACCAAATATATGAATACAGTGAATAGGCCTTCAGTGGTCAGGGGGAAAGGGGCTGGGGGGATGGGGGCGGCAGAGGCAGGGATGGGGAGCGGTTTAGAAAAGAACCTAGTATAAAGGAACCATGGACATGGATAATAGGTGGGATTGACTTTGGGGGGAATGGGTGGGTGGGGAAGGGGACAGAGGGGAGCAAAAAGGGGATGGATGTAGTACAACAACAATAAAATTTTTTAAAAAGTAAGAACAGAGTTGTATGTTCATATACTTGTTGAGTAATCCACAAAAATATTGGCTAAATTGGTTATGACACACCTCAATAAGTTATTTCAGTCTAGTAGTTTTCCTTCAGCTCTATTCTTTATTTCTACAACTACTGAGTTTAATGCCAGAATAATCTTTTCAAAACCTGCCCCTAATCATGATACCTTCATCCTTGAAAGTTTTCAGTTTTCTCAGTTTCTTAACTTAGGATTTATAACTTTCAATAGTAATCCTACCTATATAACTTCAGTTTTTTCTCTTCTACATATATATTCCACTGCACCTGTATGTTGTTGCACTCTTCCCAGAACACAGCACATTTATTTCTATGTCCTACATCTGTTTTTGTTGCTAGTTCTGCCTGGAAAGTGTCTTGTTATTCATTTGCTTTACTAATGAAACTATATTTGTCCTTGAAGACCTAACCTAATTCCTGCATTCTCCATGAAGCCTTTCCTAATATCTCCAATCCATATGGATAGCCATCCTTCTCTGGAAATATATTGTACTAACATTCTCTTAAGAGTCATGTTTTGTTTGTTAGTTTATTTCTCCAGTTGTACAGTAAACTACTTGGGGGCAGAAAGTATGACAGTTTAAAAAGTTTTTTCTCCTGCTGTACTATTTAAAGATCATATTGTTCATTACTTGACATTGTTAGTGCTAACTTTTCAATTATGTTCAGTAAAATTCACCAAAAAAACATCATATTTATAGTCTGAATACTTCCAGGTAGATTTAATACAAGTTGGACTGGGACACTTTTATTAGCGTATTTCTTGCATATTTTTTCTTCTGCACATCTGTGTGCTGGTGAGAAATTATATAAATGCACTTGGCATAGATGTGATTGACGTATTACTCCTTCTGATTATTTCACTAGGCACTACCAAAAGTGCACCAGAGCTAAGCCCTGTATATGTCGAACTTGTCGCTGCTGCTTTTCCCACTTTAATGATCTGGTACTATACGTGAAAAGACACCACAACTAAGAATGGTCCACCTTCTGCTTCTCTTACTTCCTCTCATAAATGTGTGTGTGTGTGTTTGTATGTGTGTGTAACCTGTCCAGAAGGTATCCAGACATGCAATATAAAAAGTACAGACATTTATTGAAGAAGATATAAGATACAAGAGACATTGAACATAGTACAATGCACCTCAATTCCCTTCAATGTAGGCAACTTCAGACCACACACAGTTAGTTCTCCCAATCACCATTAACTGCCCTGTCATATTTTCCTGAATCTTATCAATGGTCTAAAATCTCTTCCCTTTCAAAGGTGATTTTAGTTTCGGGAAATGCCAGAAGTCTCAGGGCACCAAATTGGAGCTGTGCAGGGAGGGTTGTGTGTGTGTGTGTGTGTGTGTGGGTGCTGTGTTACCTGGGTGATTTGATGTTTCATAAAAAAAAAAACTGCAGGAAATGTGATGCATGAGCAGAGTGTGTTACTGTGATGCAGCTGCCAATCACCAGTTGCCAATCACCAGTTGCCCATAGCTACAGCCTTCTGAATCATCTGAATAGTTTTTGCAAAGGAATGTTCAAGCTTAACAAAATGATGCAGATTCATTGCTCTACTCACTCAGTCATTTTGAATGCAATGGCCACACAGTACACATGTGCACTCAATGGTGTCTATCGCCCCCACTGACTAGTACAGTAAAGTCATCATTGTTCACACATGTGTCTTCCAGTTCACTCTCCTTGGCTGCCAGGTTACAATGATGTTATGCAAACCATTCTCATTATATGAACAATGGCTGAGCTTTTCCTTGACAGGCCTTGTGAAAAATGGACTAAACACAGACATAATCCAAACTCCTATACACTTGAGCCACTGCTTCTTCTGGACAGACTGGATAAGTTCATGTAAAATCAAATGAATTTTGTTCATTAATGCTATGCTCCTCTTTGTCCTACCATGTGTATATTTGTCAAAAAGATAATCAAGAATCAAGAATATTGCCCTAACTGGTGGCTCAGTGGAATGGTGTCGGCCTGTGAACCCAAAGGTCGCTGGTTCAATTCTCAGCCAGGGCACACAACTAGGTTGCAAGTCAGGTCTCCAGCTAGGTCCATAGCTGGAGGCAGATGAAAGGCAACCATACATTGATGTTTCTCTCCCTCTCTGCCTCCCTCCTTTCCCCTCTCTCTGAAAATAATAAATAAAATCTTTTAAAACAAGAATAGGAGAACCAAGATGGTGGAGGAGTAAGTGGAGCAACACCGATTTCCTCCCAACATCAAGTTGGAATTACAATTTAATTGGGGAGAAATCATCCAGAATAACCAACAAAAACACCAACTGGGGAGAAGCCTTATTACCACAGACAGAACACAAGAGGCCGATTCATCACAATGTGACCGAGGTGCCTAAAACTGACCACTGATCACAGACTGATTGGATTAGCAACTAAAGGAGACAAAGACAGTGGATCTCTGGTAGTCTCCAACTGGCTGAATAGGCCCAGACTGGGACATGAGCTGACGTCACCAAGCACAGAGCCAGGAAGTGAAAAACGTGTACCTCTACACCACAGAAGGTCACACCACTAAGACAGTAAGTCAAAGCAGACCAATCCAAGAAGCAGAAACAAACAAGAGTCACCTAAAGTGGGGAGACAAATAAATCAACCCTCAGTGAAAGGAAAGGAGGAAACCTCAGGGAGAGTGCAAAATGAAATAGAGGCAAACGTACTCTCAGACATGGAATTCAAAATAATGATGATAGAGAAACTCAATGAGCTCACCAAGTTCAAGAAAACTGCAAACGACTCCAGGGGAACTACAAAGAATTCCAGGGAAGCTACAAAAAACTTACTGAGAACTACACCAGCGTTAAAAAAGACATAGAAACTATCAGTAAGAGCCAGGAGGAAATGAAGAATACAAGTTCTGAATTAAAGAACACAGTAGAAGGAATTAAAAGCAGGCTAGAGAAAGCAGAGGATCAGAACATTGAGCAGAAGGTCAATGTAGAAAAAAAATTCTAGGCAGTGCAACAAAATGAAAAAAGACGGAAAAAGAATGAAAAGGTTTTAAGAAAGCTGCAGGACAACATGAAATGTAGTTACATCCATATCATAGGGATATTAGAAGGTGAAGAAGAGGAGCAAGGGATAGAAAGCCTGTTTGAAAAAGTAATTACAGAAAACTTCCCTAACTTGAGGAGAAAAAATGTCATGCAAGCTCATGAAGCACAGAGGATCCCATAGAAGATGAACCCAAACAGGCCCACTTCAAGACATACCATAATTAAAATGGCAAATTTCAAAGACAAGGAGAGAATCCTAAAAGCAGCAAAAGAGAAACAGCTAATAACATACAAGGGTGCTCTGATAAGGTTGTCAGCTGATTTCTGAATAGAAACACAACAAGCCAGAAGGGAATGGCAAAAAATATTTCAAGCAATGAAAAACGAAGGCCTGCAACCAAGAATACTCTACCTAGCAAGGCTCTCATTCAAAATGGAAGGTGAAATATGAAGTTTCCCAGACAAAAGAAGGCTAAAAGAATACATCTCCACCAAACCAGCATTGCAAGAGATGCTAAAGGGTCTGCTTTAAGAAGATGAAGAATCTCTACCTCAACAGACTCTTAAATAGTTCAGGGGTTAGTTTAGGACCACATAGGAAGTCAACCACAAGTTCAAAAAATAGCTAGAATACTATTCTACAAATTATTTAAATCCTGAGGATTTTTATTTTTTACATCAGCTTAGTAGACATAATAATTCATACCCTGGGGACCAGCTGAGCACTACAAGTGCCATTATTTCTGAAGGCTTCAACTTGTGAAACAGATGTAAAGGAAAAACAGAGGGCATTAAAAGAAGTAAGACCTGTGCACAGCCAAAAGAAAATCAATCTACTATTTAAGATGGAAAACTACAAAAAGAATAAGTTGTAGTTCTAGTAGCTTAAAATAAAGTTGAGTTGTATTATTGGAGGGGATAGGATCTGACTCAAAAACCCAATTCATTTTTTCCTATGGGTTGGGCACTGTCTCTAGGACAACTTTCACAAAAGTGAGTTCTGCAATACACCATTTCTGTGATATAGCTCACAAAAATAGCATTCCAGAGTAAAATAAGTATTAAAGAAGAAAAAACTGCTTAATTTGCTACAATATATCTAAAATACTATCATTTAACATATAATAATTATATAAGCTATTGGCATATTTAAATTTTTTGTGTTAACTCTTCAAAATCCAGTATGTACTTTAAATATGTGTAAAAATATGTGTGTATAAATGTATTTTTGCATGTGTTTGGTAATGTGGCAATTCATATTACTTAAAAGAGTAATTCTTTAAACAAATGAATTAATATAGGCATTTTGAAATAATGAAAAGAAAACTTTGTATTAATGTGATTTGAGAAGCTGACAGAAGGTAATTAATTAAACAGTATATTATCTGGATGTGAAAGAAAAAAAAGTACACATTGGTGGTTACAGAATAGACAGGGGAATGTTAAGAAGAATAAAGGAAATGGAGATGCCAAAGAACTTATATGCATGACACATGATCATGAACTAAGACAGGCATTGCCAGAGGAAATGGGGTACTGGATGGAGGGGGGCAAAGGGGGGAAAATTGGGACAACTGTAATAGCAAAATAAATAAAATATATTTAAGAAGAAAAGATAATACTGGCTAGCAGATTTTATGTTTACCCAGAGTCAAATCTTTTTAACTTTACAGCTTTTAAATTGCAGGACACCAATGTTTTATTTCTTCTGTGGAGATCAATCTTTCACTTTAAGCTATTATTGGCCATATTTTCCATAGACAACAGTAATAATTGTTCTCAAGGTAGGAGTGCTGTATTTAACAAATAAAAATATAGGACACACAGTTTAATTTAAATTTCAGGTTAATAATGAATAATTTTTAGTAAAAGCATTAAGAAATTTAAAGATGTCTTTATGTAGACAAGTCTTAACTTTAGCCAGTGTCTAAGCTTTAATACAGGGACAAAGATTTCCCAAAATACAACTATCATTAAACTATCATTATAGGTAACTTGAAGATGGCCTAAGGGTCCATTCATTGGTGACTGATTTCTCTCTTAAAATGTTCCTTTTCAATCCATATACCTGATTTCTAAATTGTTTTAATTTCTTTTAAGCTGTCATTTGGTAACAAGGATGAGTAGAATGAAACCTTTTTATAATCATCTAATTAAATACACATGGGCAAAATTGGCCTTTGGTAAGCCTTTGATGTTCCTATGTGCAAACCATAGCATTCTTCCAGTGTGATGTATACAGGCCTAGCAGCTAGATACATTCCTTTCAGAATTTGATGAGGCAATGGGGGCATAGGAAGGAAATAGGAATGAAAGTGTGCTCCTAGATTGTAGAGCCTGGGACAAATCCATGTAATTTACAAATTGGACAAATAGGCCTTGTTGGGAGGATTCTAAATCTATGTAAGTCTTTGAGATGTTTAAAGGCGGGGTGGGAGGGGGAGCTTAAAAATACAGAGAGATAATTTAAATAGCTTAGAAATGAGAGAGATTCTTCAAGTCTCGGAAAATCTCCTTTCTCTTCTCCATTCCTGGAAAAAACAGCCCTAAGACTAGGGTGACAAAATCTGATTGTAAAATCACACCTGCCCCTTCCTTCCTATGGTTGCAGCTGTTCTGAGAACCATCATATTCTACTTCCCAAATTAGTAAATGTAACACCTGCCTAAAAGTTATTCGGAAGAATTGGTCCTCATATGAGCTTTAGTCTACATCTTACCACCTATGGAGTCTTCAACCTGATTTCCCCTATTCCTGTCAAAGCCGAGGGCAAATTCAAACATATGGAAACCATCTGAGGAAATAATGTTACAGTTAAACCTTATAATTTGGACAGTCTGATTAAGAATTTGCATAATCCAGAACCAGATCAGGATGAATTTAACTGTGAGGGTATATATGATAAAACATTTGCTAAGCACCCATGTTAAAATGAAATTGATGCTGGGTATAAATGCTTATTTGTCAGGTCCTGATATTTCTATAAGCCAACCCTTGGTTATCCAGTTTGGTTATTGTATTTCCTTGAAAAAAATCACTCTTGCATCTCTTTAAATATCAGACTGGTCACTAGTTCAAAGTGCTTTTCTTCCTCTCTTAAAATTCAGAAGATTTGACTGTTTCAAGCAATCAGAAAGTCTATTTAGGTTTGTTAGTAAGAGAAAGCAGCTTTAAAGCTGCTCTAGCATTTCCCCTGGCGGTCACACAATTCTCATGAGTATACTTCAGTAAGATCCCATCCTTTTCATATAAACTGAGAATGTAACAAAGGTAAAATAATTTTGAAATCTATTTCAAAAACTCCAGTACCTCTTTACATCATAATTAGCTTCAGTCCTTAGTAGACGGGTGTTCAAGCCTTGAAAATAGGTTTATAAAGGGCTGTCAGAAATCATGCTCAGCAGGGTTTCAGCTCCTGGCAGGAGCATGTGGCCAGGTTGGCTAATAACTGCAAGTTAACCCTTGAATCATCCTCCTGATTGAACAATAAGGATGATTCAAGAAAAAGTGTCCTCAGGTACAGGAAAACAACTTAGACTTTTCTAAGTTAAATGAAAATAATCAAGGTCATTAATGCCTTAGACTGGTCCAACATCAGCACTATGTACAGCATACAATAAATCCTTTGTTATGACAAATCAAAACCGTTCCTGAGTTTGTTCAACACTTTCCTGTACTGCTTTTCTTTGTTATTGCTGTAGTTTTGTTTTTTTTTTTTTTTCAGATTTTCTCCCATTTCCTTTAGTGGTACTCCTAATCAAAAAAAGCCTAACAATATGGCCCAGTATTAAGAATTGTGGAGATCTAGAATTGTTTAAACTTGTTTAACACTTAGTTAATTGGGAGGTGATAGCAGAGTATGATGACAATTAAAATTACTATCCTTCTTCTCATGCCATAAACATAGAGAAGAGAGTGAAGGTTAAGTCTGTGTAAAAAGAATGTGAAATGCAAACCCAAAGGTCGCTGGTTTGATTCCCCAGCCAGGGCACATAACCAGGTTGCAAGCCAGGTCTCCAGTCAGGTCTGTGGCTGGAGGCAGGTGAAAGGCAACTATACATTGATGTTTCTCTCCCTCTCTGCCTCTCTCTGGAAATAACAAATAAAATCTAAAAAAAAAAAAAAGAATGTGAGAAACAAGATACTAAATATATTAAGATATTTAAGTACTGTACATAAAGTCTTTGTATTTGTTTGTTATACTAAGATGTTGACCATTTAAATATACTAAGATAAAAATGTTTAAAACCACATAAAGTAATGGAACAAATAATTGTATGTGTTGTGATGCTTTCTTTGGAGTGACATTGGGCAATCGCTTAGGACTTATCAGAGAAAAAGTTATTCATTTGGAAAAAAACAACTCAGAAATGTGAGATTATTAATTCTAAGAATTATCATTTTGAGATATTATAATATTATCTATTATTTACTGAACTCCAACTATGTGTCAGGTTCAGTGTTAGGTATTTTACGTCTACTTTCTCACGTTTCAAAAGCAAGGTGTGGACTATTATTATTGCCATTTTATGGGTAAAGACATTGTGGATTATAGGGGTCAAGTAATTTTCCTAAAGTTATATTGAAAGAGCCAGTTGGTTCTTTCTTTTTACAATCAGTCTAGTTTTCCTAGAAAGTTCAAGTGTCCACCAGCAATTTGCACACTGTGTCCTTAGGAAGTTCTCAAAATGCCTATTTTAAAGACCTCCAACTACCTATTAAAGTGGATCTTTCTTGCCTGAAAAGTAGTAATGTTCAAATTTTTCAGAAATTGAGAATTCATTTATCAAATATTTATTTAGGGCCCACTGCAACACTGAGGAGTCAATGATGGGGAAAACAGACACAGCCTCGGTCCTCATATATTTGGTATTCTAATGGGGAAAACAGTCAATGAACAGATAAACAAAGAAATAATGTAGAAATGTGCTATGAGTTAAAAGAAACTAGGGTAAGGGATGAAAGTGCTAGGAGCTGTTATTTCGTATAGGATGATCAAAGAAGACTTCTCTGAAGAAGTGTAATCTGAGCAGAGCCCTGAATACAGCAGGGGAATAAGCCATGAGACCTTATACATTCTCATTTTAAACAGAAGAAACTGCAGCAGTCCTCAGGGAGAAATGTTTATTGTATTCAGGAAACAATAAGGAGTTCCGTGTACCTGCAGCTGAGTGAGTGAATGAGAAACTGATAACTAGCATAAATCTCCAAGATACATATGTGCTTTATAGTACAAATATGTATGTGTCTATTTATTTTGTCCATTATGAAACAATAACAGAAATGCAAATTGCATAAAGATGAAATAAGATAATACAAATACAAGTTTTAGTATTTTCTTCCCATAACCCAGAGATCATGCTGTGCCTCCTCCATTGGGGTCTACACACACTACATAGCAGACTATTGCCATAACTATTGGAAAGCAGAGGCATGACTTAACACCATGCATTTGCATCCATGATTTCTACCAAACATACAAATATTTCTTTCTCAGCTCTAAAGCTTTTTATCAAAGCATGCCATGGGTTATTCCTGTACCTTAGCATCAGCAATGAGCACTTAAAATAAAGGGTTTGTCATAATGTGGCAAATTTAGATCTCAAGGTTATAAAAACTGCTGTTATTTTTTGAGATCCTTCTCTGAAATAGTAAATTTACCAGGCATTGGACATTCTTTATTTTATGTAATCCTCACAGCAGTTATTCATCAGGGTATGATTCTAATATTACAGATAAGGACCCAAATATCAGAAGAACAAAGTAAAATAGCTTGCCCAAGATTTCAAAGATAGTAAAATGATAAGAACTATGTCCACAAATTCTGTGTCTTTTTTACCACAGCATCCAGTGGACAAGGTAAATCCTACAAATATATTAAGTGTTTGAACAGTATTTGAACCCACATTTCTCTGACACTAGTGTGAATGCCTGTTCCACCAAGCCTTGAAGTGCCTAGTAAGGTCATCTGTTTGTGTCCTTCTCATCTTTCTCTGCTAAAAGAACAGTTCTAGTGCAGAACTAATTCTTGAGGAAATAACTACCTTCCCAAGTTTTAGGAATTTGACTTCCCTTTTAAAAGTGAGAAAAGAAGACATGGAATGTGACAGAGTAGGAACAACCCATAAATACATTAATAATTTAGTGGCCTTAGGTACAGAAAGTCTGCTTTTGGTCAAATGAATGCTGATAAAATTTAGACCTGGAATAAGTCTTTTATTATAAAATATGCCTGTGATGGGACATCAGGGATTCATTTTGACAAGTTATTCTGTATCAGGTATCAGGCACCATGGCACTATAACTAGAATTCATTGTATATACAATACATTGCAGAACGCACTGTGGCACTGTATATGGGAGACAGATCTGAAAGAAAACAATGTCACTTGCTCAGCGTTGCCCTTTTTCCAGGCACTTCAGCTTTCCATGTGGGACTAGCTCCTCTCTAGTTGTTGCCCTAGTCATGGTTCCCAGAGTGGGTGGGTCTGTGGATGTTTCAGGACCATGGGGGCCCTCTGAACAAATGATCTCTGCTGAGAGACCCGTAGTTCCTTCCTCCGTCCCAACCCTTACTGGTTTTTACAGTTAGAAGCAATGTAGCCTTATTTCCTCCTGGCTCTGGAACTATGAGCCGTGAGATCTGGTCTGGTGCCAGGAGTGCTCAACAGGTGTCCCTACTATGACTGTGCTTTCCACTCACTGGTCTGCCTCAGATCCTGTCCTACTGCAGCTTCTGCACTGTCAAGCCAGCACCACCAAATTACATCCTCTCTGTCCCAGCTCTGCCCCTCCTGCCTGTCTAGATGAGTATTTCTTTTTAATATGTTTTCTTTGTTGGATTTCCATACAGCTCGATATTCTGGAATTTCTGGTTGCCTCTAATTTTTTAGGTAGATGTATTGTTTTTAGTTGTGGAGGGAGATGCAGCATGTCTATCTATGACTCCATCTTGGATTCTTTCCTCACTCTTCCTTTTTCTGAATCAATAATTTCCAATGTCTATTCTGTGAGCTTACTGCTTCTTTCATCTATTTGGTAGAGTCAGATATTGACACTCTGTTGAATTACTTAGTTCAAGCATTGTATTCTTTGGCTCCAAACCTTTTATTTGGTTCATTTCTACATATTCTATATGCTTGCTGAATCCCTCAGTTTGCTCTTGATTTTGTTAAATTATTTATATGTGTACTCTGAACATATTTTTGAAGTATTGTCATTTTTGTGTGTGTGGGTGCAATTCATATATCTACACTTCTTTGGTGTCATTACTGGAATTTCACTGTTTCCTTTGTGGTGTCACATTTCTGTTTTTTACCCAACCTCGGGGTCCCTGTAGCCTTGCATAGTTCTCTGCACATGTGAAGAAGCAGTGACCTCTTACAGATTTTATTGACTGACTTTAGTAAGACAAAGGACCTCCATCTGTAGGTGGAGGCATGCAGGACCCCAGGTCTAGAGGTGTGGGGCACCAAGTGCAAGGATGTGTGGAATCTCCAAGTACAGGGGGTGTGGTGTCTTGTGGGCTCAAGTAGGTGGGATCCACAACTTTGACAACTGCAGGGTCCTTGCTGAGAGCTGCAAGTAGTCTGTGACTGCAGGTTCTGTTGGGGTCCTCAGTAGTACTTCCAGGTCCAGTGGCTAGGGACCAAAGCATGCAGTTTTGGTGGCCAGAGCTGGTGGTGTGTACATGCTCAGCTGCAGGGTCCAATTGCAGGTGCCTATGTAGTGTGATAAGGGATGGCTGTAAAATTAGATATAGTGGTGAAAGCCAATGCCAGTATCAGCAGTCAGGGCCAATTGGGAGCACATGAGAAGTTATGGGGGCCTTGGCTGTTGATGTTTACTTGTGTGGCTATACAGTAGTGTTAGTCACAAGTGCATGTACAGTGGTGGAGGGGTTGGCCATGGTGACCAAGGCTGGTGTCTTACACATGTATAGCTACAGAGGCCTGAGCTGCCTGCTGGCTCAAGTCCCAGGCCAGAGCATCCACAGCAGCACTGTGGCTCAATTTAGGGGTGGGATAGGTGACAGCAAGGGACTCTACAATTAACAACTGGAAACATAAAATCTTGTGTGGCCCTCAATGGCAAAATCTGCAAGAAGACAAGGTCCTCAGTGGTGAAAGCTGCATGAGGAAGGGGATCCAGAGTGTCTAAAAGGGTTGTTTAGGTGGTTAGCAGTGAAGGCTGCTGGGGTTTTCAACAGAGCAAGCACTGTGAATTGCACTTTCTCCTACTATGGGGTTGATATTGGTAACCCCTGCCCTCCTCTGTTATTAAGCACCTTTAGATGTCACTGCTACGCAGTCTTTGGGTAGGACTGAACTAGAGTAGGCCCTTTGTGCAATGCTCCCAAATGCTAGAGAAGCTGGTTGCTCATTCCACTCTCCTTTTCCTGGTGAGGCAAATTCTGTCAGGCCAGGAAATTCTTTTTGGCATTGAGCAGTGTCGATCTTGGGGATGGAATTGTGTGGACAAATTAATTGTGTGTATTCTTTATATCTTTCTTTTAAAAAATTAATTTATTGTTGTATTACATTTATCCCATTTTCCCCCCACTGCTCTCCCCAGCCCCACCCTCCCTATCCCCTCTCCCACAGTTAATCCCACATGTTGTCCAAGTCCATGGGTCATTTATATACTAGTTCCTTGACTAAACAGTTCCTCTTTTTTGCCTCTTTCTCCCCCTCCCCTCTCCCCTGTGCACACTGAAAATCTGTCTCTTGTTTCGATGCCTCTGGTTCTATTTTGCTTGTTTGTTTATTTGTTTCGTTCATTAGTCCTCTGTATTAGATGAGATCATATGGTATTTGTCCTTCACTGCATGGCATATTTCACTAAGCATAATACTCTCCAGTTCCATCCATGTTGTCACAGAAGGTAAGAGCTTCTCCTTTCTTTCTACTGTGTAGTATTCCATTGTGTAAATGTACCATAGTTTTTTTTGATCCATTCATCCACTTAGGCTGTTTCCAGCACTTGACTATTATAAATAGTGCTGCTATGAACATAGGAGTGCATAAGTTCTTCTGAATTGGTGTTTTGAGATTCTTCGGGTATAATCCTAGCAGTGGAATCACTGGGTCAAAAGGTAGTTCCATTTTCATTTTTTTGAGGAAATTCCATACTGTTTTCCCTAGTGGCTGCACCAGTCTGCATGCCCACCATCAGTGCACCCGGGTTCCCTTTTCTCCACATCCTTGCCAGTACTTATTATTTGCTGATTTGTTGATGATGGCCATTCTGACAGATGTGATGTGTTATCTCATTGTGGTTCTAATTTGCATCTCTATGATAGCTAGTGACTTTGAACATTCTTTCATATGCCTACGGGTCCTTTGTATGTCCTCAGGGAAGTGTCTGTTTAGGTCCTTCGCCCATTTTTTAAACTTTAATTTTATTGTTGTATTACATTTATCCCATTTTTCCCCATTGCTCTCCCCTGCCCCGCCCTCCCCATCCCCCTGACAGTTACTCCCACATGTTGTCTATGTGCATGGGTCATCCATGCTAGTTCCTTGACTAAAATTTCCCCTTCTTTGCCTCTTTCTCCCCATCCCCGCTTCCCCTCTGCCTATTGAAAGTCTGTTCCTTGTTTCCATGTCTCTGGTTTTGTTTTGCTTGTTTGTTTTTGTTCATTAGTATCCTGTATTGGGTGAGATCATATGGTATTTATCTTCCTCTGACTGGCTTATTTCATTTAGCATGATACTCTCCAGTTCCATCCATGTTGTTGCAAAAGGTAGGAGTTTCTTCTTTCTTTCTGCTGTGTAGTATTCCATTGTGTAAAAGTACCAAAGTTTTTTGATCCAATCATCCACTGATGGGCACTTAGGCTGTTTCCAGCACTTGGCTATTGTAAATAGTGCTGCTATGAACATAGGGGTACATAGGTTCTTATGAATTGGTGTTTCAGGGTTTTTCCACATCCTTGCCAGCACTTGTTGTTTGTTGGTTTGTTAATGATGGTCATTCTGACAGGTGTGAGGTGGTATCTCATTGTGGTTTTAATTTGCATCTCTCTGATAGGTAGTGATGTTGAGCATTCTTTCTTATGCTTATGGACCCTTTGTATGTCTTCCCCAGAGAAGTGTCTGTTCAGGTCCTTTGCCCATTTCTTAATTGGGCTGTCTGTCTTCCTGATGTTGAGTTGCATATGTTCTTTATATATTTTTGAGATCAAACCTTTGTCTGAAAAGGGGATGGATGTAATACAACAACAATAAAATTTTTTAAAAATTAAAAAGAACCAAAAACAAACAAACAAACAAACCCTTGTCTGAGTTATAATTGGCAAATATATTTTCCCATACAGTTGTTTTCCTTTTCATTTTGCTGGTTTTATTTAGCTGAGCAGAAACTTTTTAGTTTGATGTAGTCCCATTTGTTTATTTGTTCTTTTATTTCCCTTGCCCTTGAAGAAGTATAAGTGAAAATATTGCTGCATGGGATATCTGAAATTTTAATGCTTATGTTTTCCTCTAGGACTTTTATGGTGTTGTGGTTTATGTTTAAGTCCTGTATCCATCTTGAGTTAATTCTTACGTTGGTGGTCTAGCTTTATTTTTTTGCATGCTCCTGTTCAATTCTCCCAACACCACTTGTTGAAGAGGCTATTTTTATTACAGTTTATGTTCTTTCCCCCTTTGTAGAATATTAATTGACCATAAACTCCTAGGTTTATTTCTAGGCTCTCTATTCTGTTCCATTGATCTATATGTTTATTCTTATGCCAGTACTAGACTATTTTGATTATAGTAGCCTTGTCGTATAGTTTGATATCCAGTATTGTGATTCCTTTTACTTTGTTCTTTTTTAGATTGCTGTGGCTGAAGAGTCGTTCCAGAGCTGCTAGGCCAGAGCCATCATGCTCCACAGCAAGAAGCTCAAACTGGACTCAATTGGGCACCTGCTGGAAGCGTAGGGCTCGAAGCCTGGGAAGAACATACAGCTGACAGAGAACCAGATCCATAATCTGTGCCTCAAAGCCCCAGAGATTTTCCTGAGCCAGCCCATTCTTCTGGAGCTGGAGGCACCCTTCAAGGTCTGCGGTGATATCCATGGCCATTACTATGACTTTCTTTGGCTGTCCGAATATAAGGGCTTCCCTCCAGAGAGCAACTACCTCTTTCTGGGGGACTATGTAGACTGGGGCAAGCAATCACTGGAGACCATCTGCCTGCTACTGGCCTATAAGATCAAGTACCTGGAGAACTTCTTCCTGCTCTGTGGGAACCATGAGTGTGCCAGCATCAACTGTATCGACGGCTTCTACGATGAGTGCAAGAGATGTTATAACATTAAACTGTGGAAAACATTCACTGACTGCTTCAACTGCCATCGTGGATGAGAAGATCTTCTGCTGCTATGGAGGCCTGACTGTCCCCAGACCTGCAGTCCATGGAGCAGATTTGGCGTATCATGTGGCCACAGATATGCCTGACTAGGGGCTGTTATGTGACCTGCTGCTGTTCTGAGCCTGACAAGGACGTGCAGGGCTGGGGTGAAAACAACCCTGGTGTCTCCTTTACCTTCAGGGCTTAGGTGATGGCCAAGTTCCTACACAAACACAACTTGGACCTCATCTGCCAGGCATACCAGGTGGTAGAAGATGGCTATGAGTTCTTTGCCAAGCGGCAGCTGAGAAGGTAACACTCTTCTCAGCTCCCAACTACTGTGGCGAGTTTGACAATGCAGGCGCCGTAATAATTGTGGATGAGATGCTCATGTGCTCCTTCCAGATCCTCAAGCCCCCCAACAAGGGGAAATATCAGCAATTCAGTGTCCAGAACCCAGGTGGCTGGCTCATTACTCCACCCCATAACTCAGCCAAAGCTAAGAAATAGAATCCATGTGCCAGCCCTTTGCTCCAGATGTTGGATTGTAAAGAAACCATGTGGCCATGGGGGACCATGATTGCCTCCTAGCCCTGCTTGTCACAGGGAACATGGAACCTTTGTGTATTCTATTTATAGGGAAAAAAATGAATCAGTAGCAGTGTCCAGTCCCCTAGGGCTCTCTCTGCTTCAGCCTTGGTGGGTACAAGTAGGATCACGGGGCTGAGGCTGCAGCTCAGGGCAAAGCAGGGCCAGATTGTATGTCTCCAGCATTGCTTGGCTTCAGGGCTGGCAGCTGCATCCTGGGCAACCTATCTGGGCTCTTGAATAAAGGTCAAAACTGGGGAAAAAAGATTGCTATGGCTATTCGTGGTCGTTTTTGACTCCGTGTAAGTTTTTTAAAGTGTTTTTTCTAGATCTGTGAAATATGTCATTGGTATTTTAATAGGGATGCACTGAATCTATAAATTGCTTTGGGTCATATGGACATTTTAATTATGTTAATTCTTCCCAACCATGAACATGGTATATGCTTCCATTTATTTGCATCTTCCTTAATTTCTTTCTTCAACGTTCTGTAGTTTTCCAAATAAAGATCTTTTACCTCCTTGGTTAAGTTGATTCCTAAGTACTTTATTTTTCTTGTTGCTATGGCAAATGGGATTTGTTTTCTAGCTTCTATCTCTAATGTTTCATTGTTGGTATACAAAAATGCCTTTGATTTCTGGATACTGACTTTATATCCAGCCATTTTGCTAAATTTGCCTAGTAGGTCAAGTAGTTTTTGGGTGGAGTCTATCAGTTTTCTATGTACACTATCATGTCATCTGCAAATAATGACAGTTTTACTTCTGCCTTTCCAATTTGGATACCTTTGATTCCTTTTTCTTCTTTGAAAACTATGACTAGAACTCCCAAAATGATGTTGAATAGAAGTGGAGAGAGTGGACATCTTTGTCTTGTTTCTGATCTTAGTGGGAAAGTTTTTTGTTTTGCCCCTTGAGTATGATGTTGGCTTCAGGTTTCTCATATATGGTCTTTATTATGTTGAGGTATGCTCCCTCTATTCCCACTTTGCGAAGTGTATCATAAATGGGTACTGTACTTTATCAAATGCTTTTTCATTATCTAGTGATATGATCATATGGTTTTTGTCTTTCATTTTGTTTATGTGGTTTTATTGATCTGTGGATATTATACCATCCTTGCATCTCTGGGATAATTCCACTTGATCATGGTCTATGATCTTTTTCATGTATTGCTGGATCTGGTTTGCCAATATTTTGTTTAGGACTTTAGCAACTATGTTCGTCAGAGATATTGACCTATAGTTTTCTTTCTTTGTTGTGTCTTGACCTGGTTTTGGGATTAGAATAATACTGGTGTCATAGAAAGAGTTTGGGAGTTTTTTCTCTTCTTGGATGTTTTGGAATAGGTTGAAAAGGATAGGAGTTAGTTCTTCCCTTAATGTTTGGTATAATTCTCCTGTGTAGCTATCAGGTCTGAGGTTTCTGTGTTCCTGGGGTTTTTAAATTACTGCTTCAATTTCACTAGTTGTTATTGGTCTATTTAGGATTTCTGCTTCCTCTGGATTCAGTTTTGGTAGATTATGCATTTCCAGTAACTTGTCCGTTTCACCCAGGTTGTCAAATATCTTGTCATATGGTTGTTTGTAGTAATTTCTTACAATCCTTTGTATTTCTGAACTATCAGTTGTAATTTTTCCTTTGTTATTTCTGATTTTATTTATTTGGGTCCTCTCTTTTTTTTCTTGATGAGTCTGTTTAAAGGCTTGTCCATTTTCTTTATCTTTTCAAAGAACTAGCTCCTGGATTTATTGATTCTTTAAATTGTTCTTTTAGTCTCTAAATCATTTAATTCTGCTCTGATCTTAATTGTTCCCTTCTTTCTACTTGTTCTGGGCTTTGTTTGTTGTTGATCCTCTAGTGCTTATAGTTTTATGGTTAGGTTGGCTGTATGATCTTTTTCCAACCTTTTTTAGTAGACCTGTATTGCTATGAACTTCCCTCTCAGGACTGCCTTTGCTGTGTCCCATAGGTTTTAGGCTGTTGTGTATTTATTTTCATTTGTTTAAAACTGGTATTTCAAACTCCTCTATGGTTATTATCAGGTTTTATTGCTCACTACATCACTGAAGCTTCTTAAGTGGACTCCTGAGCTCTTCCAGAGCTATTCTTATTTGTAAATAACTAATTGTTGTTATTGATGGAGGAATGCAGAATGGGTTTTCCTGCTCTGACATATTTGTGATGTTTCTCTCTATTTGCTTCTTATGATTGAATCCATCTTTTGCCCATGTCTCTGTGTCATGAATTGCTTTCTTCTTTCAGTCATCTCAACTCTTAAATCCTGTCTATAAATACAGTTTTCTATTGCCTGTTTCTACTATTTGAGACCACACTTTGTCTAGGTGCATATTCTTATTGAAGTTTTTTTTTTTTTTTTTTGAAGATTTTATTTATTACTTTTAGAGAGAGGGGAAGGGAGAGAGGCAGAGAGAAAGAGAGTTATCAATGTATGGTTGCCTTCCACCTGCCTCCAGCCATGGAACTGGCTGGAGACCTGGCTTGCAATCTGGTTATGTGCCCTGGATGGGGAATCGAACCAGCAACTTTGGCTGGCACCTTATCCACTGTGCTACCAGCTAGGGCTTCTAGATGCATGTTCTTTATCCAATTGTTTTTTCCTGCAACCTCTCTGTATCCTCTCCTAATTTGGAGGTGCAGTGTGTGTGTGTGTGTGTGTGTGTGTGTGTGTGTGTGTGAGGGGTGAAGGATGCAGATGTCAATATAATGTAGTGGTTCTGTAAAATCTTTTATCATTTTCAAAGTTTCTTTGTTAAACATATTTTGAAAGATTTTGTCACACTGCATTTATTAGTGTGTTTTCATATTTTAATAAAATCAGATATATAAAAATTAAAGCTTCTAAAGCTTCTAATAACACTCAACAAACATTATCAGACACCTACTAGGTATGAGGCACTGTTAAGTAAATAAGGAAATGAAAGATTATTTAAAACTGTTTAAATTTTTTAAAATTTAACTCATCCCTTTCCACTGCTCTCCAGGGGCCAGATGTGAAGTAGCTGCCTAACTCTGGGGCTGAGAATCAGCCTGATACACTGATAGATACATCAGCACAGTGTTGATGGTCCATCTCAGGTTGGTTGAGGAGTTCCAGGGAGGTGGCATATGCCAGGCAGGGATAGGGTCTGAGACCATGTTTCTAGGAATTTACTCATTTCATCCAGATCACCCAATTTGTTGGCATTTGGTTGTTATATTTTCTTACAATCCTTTGTATTTCTTTGGTGTCAGTTGTTACTTCTCTCTTTCACTTCAGATTTTGTTTATTTGGGTCCTCTCTTTTTTTTTCCTGATGAGTCTGGTTAAAGGTTTGTCAATCTTGTTAATCTTTTCAAAGAACTTGCTCTTGGTTTCACTAATCTTTTGTAATTTTTTAGCCTCTATTTTATTTATTCCTACTCTAATCTTTATTATTTCTTCCTTTCTACTTACTTTGGACTTTGTTATTTTTCTAGTTCTTTTAGGTTTAAGGTTAGATTGCTAATGAGATTTTTCTGCATCTTGAGGTAGGCTTGCATTGCCATAATTTCTTTCTTAGTACTGCCTTTGCTGTGCCCATAGATTTTGATTTACTGTATGTTCATTTTAACTTGTGTACAGCTAACTTTTTCTTTCTTACTTGATTTGATTGTTGAACTGTTTATTGCTTAGTAATATGTTATTTAGCCTCTGTGTGTTTGTGTGATTTTTTAGTTTTTTTTCTTGTAATTGAAATCTAGTTTCTTACTGTGGTCAGAAAAGATGCTTGATATGATTTCAGGCTTCTTGATAACATTAAGACTTGTTTTGTGTTGTAACACATGGTCCTATCTTTGAGAGTGTTCCATGAGCACTTAAAAAAAATGTATACAGTATTCTGCTGCTTTGGGATAAATGCTCTGTAAATATAAATTAAATCTATCTGGTTTAGTATGTCATTTAAGGCCACTGTTTCCTTATTGATTTTTTTCTGTATCATCTATCCACTGATGTCAATAGGGTTTTTAAATCTCCTAGTATGACTGCATTACTGTTTATCTCTCCCTTACATCCACCAAGATTTTCATTATATATTTAGGTGCTCATATGTTGAGTGCATTAATACAAGGATTATAGCCTCTTGTTGGATCAATCCCTTTAGCATTATGTAATGTCCTTTTTTGTCTCTTGTTATGGCCTTTGTTTTGAAGTCAATTTCGTCTTATATGAGTATTGTTACCCCAGCTTTTTGTTTGTTTGTTTGTTGTTTTTGCCTGGAATAGGTTTCTTCCATCCTTTTACTTTCAGTCTATATGTACCGTTTTCTCTGAGGTGGATCTCTTCTAGACAGTATATGGGTATAATTTTCGTATCCATTCATATGCCCTCTGTTTTTTGTTTTTTTTTTTTTAAAGATTTTATTTATCATTTTGAGAAAGAGGGGAAGAGAGAGAGGCAGAGAGGGAGAGAAACATCAATGTATGGTTGTCTTTCACCTGTCTCCAGCCACAGAGCTGGCTGGAGACCTGGCTTACAAACTGGTTATGTGTGCCCTGGCTGGGAATCGAACCAGCAACCTTTGGGTTTGCAGGCTGGCACCTTATCCACTGTGTCACCAGCCAGAGAGGGCTCCCTCTGTCTTTTTAAAAGTGTATTTTATTGATTTTGCTGTTAGTTGTCCCAATTTTTCCCCCTTTGCCCCTCTTAACTTGACACCCCCTTACCTCCAGCAATACCCTCACTTAGCTTATGTCCATGGCTTGTGTGTATAAAGTCTTTGGCTTCTCCCTTTCCTATACTATTCTTAGCTTCCTACCAATTATGTTTTTTAATCCCTGCATCATTTCCCCTATACCCCCATTCCCCTCCCCATTGATAACCCACCAAATGATCTCCATAGCTGTGATTCTGTTCTTGTCCTGGTTGTTTGCTTAGTTTTTTATTTTAGATTCAGTTGTTGATAGTTGTGAGTTTGTTGTAATTTTAGTTATTTATATATTACTTTTGTTCTATTACAGTTGTCCTGATTTTTCCCCCATTGCTCTCCTGTACCCCTCCCACCCCCTACTTCCACTCCCACAGTCAGTCCCCAACATGTTGTCCATATCCATGGGCCCTTTATACATGTTCTTTACCTTCTTTTCCCATTATCCCCCTCCCACCTCTCCTTTGGTAACTGTCAGTCTGTTCCTTGTTTCCATGCCTGTGTTTCTATTTCACTCATTTGTTTGTTTTGTTCATTAGGTTCCTGTTATAGGTGAGATCATATGGTATTTATTTTTTGCCACATTCATAGTTTTGATCTTCTTCTTTTTCTTAAATAATTCCCTTTAATATTTTGTGTAATAATGGCTTGGTGATGATGAACTCCTTTAGCTTTACCTTGTCTGAGAACCACTTTATCTGTCCTTCCATTGTAAATGATAGCTTTGCTGGATAGAGTGATCTAGGTTGTAGATACTTGATTTCCATTACTTTGAATACTTCTTGCCAACCCCTTCTTGCCTACAAAGTTTCTTTTGAGAAATCACCTAATAGTCTATGAGAACTCCTTTGTAGGTAACTCTCTGCTTTTCTCTTTTTGCTTTTAAGATTCTCTGTCTTTTTTAAAAAACTATTTTATTTTTAGAGAGTAGGGAAGGAAGGGAGAAAGAGAAGGAGAGAAGCACCCCTCTCGTGCACCCCTAACTTGTGACCTGGCCTGCAACCCAAGCATGTGCCCTGTCTGGGAATTGAACTGGCGACCCTTTGGTTCACAGACCTGCACTCAATTCACTGAGCCACACCAGCCAGGGATCTCTCTTCATCTTTAAACGTTGACATTTTAATTATGATATATCTTGATGTTGTCCTCTTTGGGTCGAACTTGTTAGAAATTCCCTGTGCTTCCTGGACGTGTATGTCTATTTTCTTGACCAAATTAGGGAAGTTTTTTTTTTTTTTTTTCATTATATTTTCAAATAAGTTTTCAATTTCTTGTTCTTCCTCTTCTCACACTCCTATAATTTGGATCTTGGTACATTTAAAGTTATCCCAGAGGTTCTTAAGCCTCTCCCCCACACTTTTTTTGTTTTATGCTTGTTTCTTCTTTCTGTCTGGTTGAATGTTTATTTCTTCCCTTTTTTTCCCCCTTAAAGACTTTATTTATTATTTTTAGAGAGAGGGGCAGGGAGAGAGGCAGAGGGGGAGAGAGACATCAATGTATTGTTGCCTTTCACCTGCCTACAGCTACGGACCTGGCTGGAGACCTGGCTTGCAACCTGGTTAGGTGCCCTGGTTGGGAATTGACCTTTGGGTTCACAGGCTGGCATCTTATCCACTGTACCACCAGCCAGGGCTTATTTCTTTCTTTTGTTCCAAATAATTTATTTGAATTCCAGCTTTCTTCCTTTCACTATTGGTTCCCTGAATATTGTTCTTTATTTCACTTTGTGTAACCTTCATTTCTTCCTTTATGCTGCTGCTGCTGCTGTACTCTATGAGTTCTCTAAGCATCCTTATCACCAGTGTTTTGAACCCTGTATCTGATAGGTTAGCTCTCTCTGCTTCACTTGCTTCTTTTTCTGGAGTCTTGTTCTGTTCTTTCATTTGGGCCTTATTTCTTTGCCTCCTCAATTTGGCAACCTTGCTTTTTTTTTTTTTTTTCTTGTTACTATGTAGAGCTGCTTTCATTCCTATCTTAGTAGCATGGCCTATGTAGCAAAGGCACCTGTACATTGTGCAGGGTGAAGCCTTAGGCAATCGCCAGTTGCTTTACTACTTTGTGGCTCTGTTTGTGGTGGGAGCTCAGATAGGGGACAATGCTGCTGCTTGGCTTCTGGCAATTTACCCCATTTCCAGCCACTTCACCCACTTCTCATATACATTGGTATTCTTCCAATAGCAACTAAAATTTTTTTTCTTTTAATTTTATTGTTGTTGTATTACATCCATCCCCTTTTTGTGCCCCTCTGTACCCCTCCCCACCCACCCAAAGTCAATCCCACCTGTTGTCCATGTACATGGTTCCTTTATACTAGGTTCTTGTCTAAACTGATCCCCTTTCTTGCCTCTGCCTCCCTCATGTGCCCTCCCCCCAACCCCTTTCCCTCTGACCACTGAAGGCCTATTCCTTGTATTCATATATTTGGTTCTGTTTGGCTTGTTAGTTTTGCTCATTATTGTCCCATAATGGGTGAGATCATATGATATTTGTCCTCCACTGACTGGCTTATTTCACTAAGCATAATACTCTCCAGTTCCATCCATGTTGTTGCAAAGGGTACAAGTTCCTTCTTTCTTTCTGCTATATAGAATTCCATTGTGTAAATGTACCAAAGTTTTTTGATCCAATCATCCACTGATGGGCACTTAGGCTGTTTCCAGCACTTGGCTATTGTAAATAGTGCTGCTATGAAC
>PVIW01006846.1:54215-81133 GCA_004026585.1 Noctilio leporinus | reverse complement strand
GCACTATTTACAATAGCCAAGTGCTGGAAACAGCCTAAGTGCCCATCAGTGGATGATTGGATCCAAAAACTTTGGTACATTTACACAATGGAATTCTATGTAGCAGAAAGAAAGAAGGAACTTGTATCCTTTGCAACAACA
The DNA here is from genome assembly GCA_004026585.1 of Noctilio leporinus. Taxonomy (NCBI): domain Eukaryota; kingdom Metazoa; phylum Chordata; class Mammalia; order Chiroptera; family Noctilionidae; genus Noctilio; species Noctilio leporinus. Next base: position 80,992 of record PVIW01006846.1, on the reverse strand, counting down.
TGGATGGAACTGGAGAGTATTATGCTTAGTGAAATAAGCCAGTCAGTGAAGGACAAATATCATATGATCTCACCCATTGCGGGACAATAATGAGCAAAACTAACAACAAGCAAAACAGAACCAAGTATATGAATACAAGGAATAGGCAGGCCTTCAGTGGTCAGGAGGAAAGGGGTTGGGGGGAGGTAGGGAGGGGGGCGGTAGAGGCAAGAAAGGGGAGCAGCTTAGACAAGAATCTAGTATAAAGGCACCATGGACATGGACAACAGGTGGGATTGACTTTGGGGGGAATGGGTGGGTGGGGAGGGGGACCGAGGGGAGCAAAACGGGGATGGATGTAATACAATAACAATAAAATTAAAAAAAAATTAAGTCATAAAGGGACAAATCAAAACAGAAACGGAGAAACCTTAGTAAAACAAAAAACAAATAAACAAAAAAACAAACTGGTGCTAATCATTAGATTTTTTCTTTTTCTTTTATTTTGTAAAAAATTTAATTCATTGTTTTCAGGGAGAAGGGCAGGGAGGAAGGGAGAGAGGCAGAGAGGGAGAGAAGCATCACCTGCCTCCAGCTATGGACCTGGCTGGAGACCTGGTTTGCAACCTGATTATGTGCCCTGACTGGGGAATCAAACCAGCACATTGGGTTCACAGGCCAGCATCAATCCACTGAGCCACATAAGCTAGGGCTCATCAGACCTTTTAAACATGAAACTAAAACTAAACAATTGGATATATTGTATTATAGGACAGGATATAAATAGGTAGTTTTTTTGTTTTGTTTTTTTTTTTTTTTTTTTTTAATTTACTACTGCTTTTGATACTGTAATGAACAAACTCCATATCCTACTGGCTTGCAATGACAAACGTTGATATCTTGCTCAAATTAGACAGGACAGTGAATCAGCTTGGACTCCTGGATCCAGCTCCATCCACATTTTCTCCTGGTTGAAACCAGGATGAAGGAGTAGCCCATCTTTAGAATGTGCTATTTTCATTTAGAGGCTAAAGCAAAATGTCTTAAGCCAAAGCACACAATCAAATTAAAACCTTTTGCTTAAAATAAGTAAATGTCATGCCCAACCACAATTCATGGGCCAAAATAAGTCACAGGGCCAAGCCCAAAATCACTGAGGTAGGATACAAAATTTGGGACTTGGCAGAGGTGGGATACAAAATTTGGGACTTGGCAGAGATGGAAGGAAATGCAAAAACACTAATCTCATCTTTTCTATCAGGAAATCAATTGATACTCTATGAAGTCAAAATTGTTGTTAAAAACAAAACATAATGATTTTAACTTACTTTCTCCCCATTGAATTTCAAGGAATCCCATATGAATTAGTTATCTTTTATTAGAAATAAACCTTCATTCACTGCTGGTGGGAATGTAAACTGGTACAGCCATTATGAAAAATAATATAGAATTTCCTCAGAAAAGTTAAGAACAGAGTTATCATATGACCCAGTGGCCTCTCTTCTGTGTCTCTACCCCCAAAATTTGAAAACATTTTTTCACAAAGATATACACACTCTATGTTCACTACAGTATTAGTCACAGTGGCCAAGACATGGAGACAATCAAAGATAGAGGATTGGATAATCCTCTGATAGAGGATTGGATGAAGAAGATATGATACACACACACACAATGGAATACTACTAAGCCATAAGATGAAATAACTGCTGTTTGCAATAACATGGATGGACCTTGACAATAACATGTTAAGCAACATACATCAGACAGGAAAAGTTAAGAACCATGATTTCATTCATGTAGATACAAAACTAAAAGCAACAAATAAACAAGAAAAACAAACAAAAACGTATAGACAGAGACAACAGTACAGTGGGGTAGTAAAGGGTAAAGGAGGCCAAATAAATGGTGATGAAAGATTATTTAACATTGGGTGGTGGGCACTAAATTCATGTATCATAGAAATGTACATGTACACTTGAAACCTATATAATCATATTTAGCAATATCACTCTAATACATTAAGTAAAAAAGAAAAGATTATGTGAAATATAACAATTTCTTTAATTTTGATTCAATATATTTTTCCTGTATTATGTTCAAGTAAATTAAGCTTAGTTTTTCTTATTTAAATATAGCATATGTAGCATGATCCCATTTTAATAAAGTAATTTATATCTATCCCATAAAATATATCTCAAATGAGGTTTACCAATTGTCAATATAAGTTATCTTTATGGGATGGTATTTGGTATGATTTGTTGCTTTCACCTTTATTATCATTTATATAAAAAGGATTTATCACTTTTATAAACAAAATAATGTCACATAAAATTGCAACCAATGCCAAACATTTGAATATAGTAAGTCTTTATCTCATCTACTACTCAGAAGTTCTAAAATATTTTTTTAATATTATTTATTATTTTCAGAGAGAGGGGTAGGGAGAGAGGCAGAGAAGGAGAGAGACATCTATGTATGGTTGCCTTTCACCTGCCTCCAGCTACAGAGCTGGCTGGAGATCAGGCTTGCAACTTGATTATGTGTCCTGGCTAGGGAATTGAACCAGTGACCCTTGGGTTCGCAGGCTGGTGCCTTATCCGCTGTGCTATGAGCCAGAGCTTTCTAAAATATTTTTTAAAACGTTTTCTTGAACAACTTTAGTCTCTTTCCCAATCTTCCATATTTACAGGACCATGTGCCAATATGATAGGGGAGGTCTTTGTATTGGGGGAGGGTGGGAATATCTGATCCTCAATCATCACTTCATGCTGGTTGTCCTTCTGCAGCCTCCATTTGTGTCCACATGGCCCCTGTGTGGTCTAGAGGCTTCTCCTCCTCTTCCATTACACATTTGAAGCAATGTAGATCTCAGTGAGACTAACCGTGGAATCATCTGCCAAAATGCAACAAGGAACAGTTACTTCCCTGGTGTTTGACATCTCCCTAGTACTCTGCTAGTGAAGTTAGCTGAGAAAGGAGCCCCAGCAAGCTCTTAGAGAGACACGTAGCTAAGCACAGGCAAACAACAGTGTGAGGCCTTCTTCCTCTCTTGCTCCCATCCCTGAGCACAGATCACAAAACTCCAGAGCTCCAGCAATAGTATCTCTCTGTCCCCAGCCTCATTCTAATTCTTGGGAAAACTGTCAAACCTAGGAACCCAGGAAGAAAGAAGCCACTTTGTCTCTTGAAAAAGGTATCACCTGAGACTCCTGCATGAGGCTCCTTTTCTGTCTCAGAGGCTCCTACCATAATCTTATTAATGTGCTTAGAAGTTTGGAATCCATGGCCAGGAAAGCTTTCAGTCTTAGTGCATCCCTCCTTCAAGGCTATCTGCTTCTTGAATGGAAGCGAGGGATAGGAAGAAGAAAATAAAGGGAAGTAGGGGGAAAATGTTGGTTAACAGCTCAGAACTATTGTTTTTCCTTATTAGCATTTATGATCTTAACCTAGAAAGCAGTGCACCTCAGGTGGTGGACTACGATTTTTACTTTTGAAAAGGAGATGCTCATAGTTGTTGATGAAGAGGTTGACAGGAAGAGTGATTTTCTGGAAGACTGTTCTCAGTTTAGTCCAAAACAAGGAGAAGTACACTTTTGTCTCTTTCTCCAGACAGTGAAGTGCTTTGCAAACCAAGAGAACACTGGGCAAAGGCCTGAAATATTGGAGAAGGGAGTGAGCAGGATATTCAAGCTGGCCAACAAGAGGATTTATGGCTAATGGGATGCTGCAACCAGACAGTCATTTACAGAGGAAACAAAAGCAAGAAAAGCAACAACAAATAACACAGCAAAGCCAAGAGAAGAAATTTTTAATAACGAGGAAAGAAGATAAAAGGCAATTACAGACCTGAACTTGAGGAAATCCTTCTGGATCAAGATGTACACATAATGGAGGACAAATCAAGTAATTTCTAGGTCTTCCCTGAGACTGGAAGGTATACATGCATGGTGCATATAGAATGATTCATCCAATGTGTATAAAATTTTGAAAACACCTTTGCTTTCTGCTAGTGTGTTAATCACAGCACCATTTAAAATGAAGAGAACATCTACTCAAATACATGCGTGTCCAACATTGTCCATGGAGTGCTTATATGCCCCAGATAATGCATCTTTCCGCATAACCAGCCGAGACACTTTCTGTATTCCTACAGGGAATCCCTATAGCATGTCACACTGCCTAAACAAGTGCTGTTGTTTTTAATCCAGCTAAAATAGGAAAGGTTGTAAGAAAAAAAATCTCACAAGTAAACAAAGCTGGCAAAAAAGTAGAAATATAGAAACATTGTCATAGAAGAATGTTGCCTGAAAACCAATTTTATGTGTTTAAATCAAATATCTTTGCTCAATTATGCCTAAGTATATAATGAAATTGTATCAATGTTCCACTTCATTCCAAAAGAACCTGACGCATGTGATATGCACAATGTAAACAGTTGTGACATGAACATTGGCAACCTCCCAGAATATAGGTCTCACTCTTTTCCTTGATACAAATTTATAACTAGAGGGTCAAGTTTCCAAAAATCAGTAACCCTTATTAATTGAAGGACTTCTGTTATGTCAGAGGGAAGACTGTTGAAATATATCTTACCATGGATTTTAAGTCTTTCCTGAATATCAATTATCAAAAGTTAGTGGCTAAATTATGTATTATGAATGTAATGAATTATAGTTAAAGTTTCAAGTGCCTTTGAAAGAACTAGAACACTGCAATTGTCTCCCCATTATTTCTGGGTTTATTTTTTTTCCTTCCCAGCATTTCCTGTGGGTTCAGAGCTACATTGATAATCTGCCACATGCCCTTAATCTCTCAGTAACATCTAAGAAAAATAATTTTGTCACTTAGGACTAGTGTCATCTAAAGTGTTTAAAGGTCTGAATGCTAAATTTCTTGAATAAATTTAATGTCAAAGCAGGAATACATATATTTTAATTTAGCCAATTATCACCAGCATTATCAAGTTATAAACATTATTAAGTCTTGGTGTTTTTTACATATAGAAGTTCCTTTATTTCACATGTTTACATACTGCTTTATGTTTTATCTTCCATTCTAATGGTCAGAAGTTATTTTATTAGAAGCATGCTGCATACAATAATGTTAGGGAATTTTAGAAAATTTAATGCCAGGAATAAATAACCTGGATAGAATTTAAGAATGTGGTTTAATAATTACCTTGGTCCTTATTGGCACAATGAAAATATTCCAGTTTTATTAGAGCTCCAACAAGAATATGGTCCTTGGAGTCCATCTTGACATTTATATAAGATTGGTACCTGGTTTATAATTGTGATCATTATGGAGCAGAAAATGTACTCTTATTTGACTGTGTTCTTAAATGAGTCTGAGTTTAAAGTTAGACTCCAGTGCTACAAATAAGTTGCTCCCTCTGTTTCCATTTGAAGAGTTCGCATCCTCTGTTATAGAACTGCAGTATTTCTTAATCATCCCTAAATTGTTCACTGGTTTTATATGTGACATAAGAATGAGAGCATATTTCTTGGTACACAGATGTCCAACCTCCTGAACACATTTCCTAATCAAATCCTCATGTTCTGCTCATAGATATTCTGTATATCTGGGTGTGGACAGTCTCCCCAAAGTTCAGGTTTGAACTTTGTTTAAGTTCAAACCTCTGTTAAGGCCTCTGTTTAAACCACAGGGACCGAAGGCCTGGCAGGAGTTGGGGGAGTGAACCCGGTGAGCCACAGACATTTAGGGAGTGGAGACTGCCTTCTTGCCCTCTTGAATTTTGTGTCATATTTGATACTACAGGGAGCATGTTAAAAAATTAGCAATGTTACTTCCTCATATATACTCGGCTGCTGAGAATTTGCCATGATGCTTGGTTGGGAAAGGAAACACGGCTCCACAGTGTGTACGACTAATAGTAAAATAGGGTTTCTCCGTAGTATGTACAACTAATAGTAAAATTGGGTTTTCCAGGGGCTGGAAAAAAGGGAACACTGTAATTGGGAACATTGCAGGGATGTAAAAGATAAGCACTCTACACTGAAAAGCATTAAGCAAGGGGTTCTACAGTATGTGGAATTCAGCAGTTTTTTACTTCATGTTCTTTTATGGAGAAAGAAACTGTTACATCACCTCCCTGGGGACAAATCACCCATTTGGGCAAAAAGAGCCACACCATGAATGAGGGGCAAGAACAGTTTCATCAGCACAGATGTCTTTTTTTTTTTCTTTTTAACCAATGAAAGGGAAAAGGTTTTTTTTTTTTAATAAAAGTGTGCTATGAGATCTAATATTTCAGAGGGTCATTTCTCGCTTATAAGTCATATGACCTAAATAGCACTGAATTCTCACATTATAAAAGGAATATTACCAAATGCGTACTTATTTTCAAGGAGATATGGGACACTGACTTTAAAATAAAGCAAGTGAACAGAATTCCCTTCCCAACCCAAAGGCAAGCGAGAGGCTTGGTAATGATATTGGCGTCATTTACAGGCAGGTGTGAGCCAACTTCCCAATGGGGAAGTTCCACATCAGAGACCCCAGCATCACACCTGGAACTAATTGGCCTCCTTTTTGGCAAATTCAATAACTAGGCCAAAGAGTAAATAGACCTTGGAGACCGTACAACCACTTCCGCTTCCAAGTGCCGTCAACCGCAGGGCAGGAAGGAGGAATGCTGGGGAAGTGGCCCAAAGAAAGGGCTGCCCCACTGGCCCCGCACCTGCACCAGGAACTAAACACACTTCAGTTTTTAAAGCTCAAAAGTTAAATGCCTGTACACTAGGTTGACAATTTCTTTGAGGATGGTTAAGTTATAGTTTCCTGCACCCTGTACTAGAAACACTCACTAGTAACGGTAGGTAGATACACTAAGGAAAAACAATGCGTTCTGTAACACCACAGACCCTAGAAAAAGTAGTACCTAAAATCTGAAACTATTTAATTAGGAAGATGGGTTATTTTTATATAACATGGATTTTTTCCATATTTTAAAAGACCATTGTATTTTCCTTTCAATTCATGCAAATCCAATGAAATATGCCTGCTGAAATTATATTCCTTCATCATGTTTTTAACCAACATGCCCTCCGCACCCACTAAATGCTAGGTTCTCTTTGAGACAGAGGATACAAACAATACATAAAAAGACCCTGTCCTCAGGCACTCACAGTCTGATTAGGAAGATTAATATGCAATTAAAATGAAGTGTTATAATTACCTAATTGGCAAAGGGAAACACAGGGCTTTCTTTGAATACAAAAGGGGGACAGGGTGGAAAGAAGCAGAGGCTGCTTGTTTCTTTTTCTTTGTATGGTGGCTTTGGAGTCTGTGAAGACTCAGGTCAGAATGGTCCCGCCCAGTCCACATGCACATCCCTGTCTGGAATGTTTTGGTTAAGGAATCAGGTTAAGGGATTTGGGTGGCTGTGTAGAACTGGGGAGCAAGTGGGTGGAGCACTGAGTCTAGGGGGAAACCTATTAGAGATAAGGCTGTGGAGTTAAGTGGAAGCCAGATCTGAAACTATAGCCAAAAGAGGTCGGGTTTACCCTGGAGGAAATGAGAAGGCTTTGAAGTTTTTTAATCCAGGGAGTGCCATGAGCTGCTTTTGGCAACGCCCTCTGGCTACAGTGAACAGGATGATTTGGAGGGTGAGAAACTAAAGGGGGGTCAGGCATGAGGCTGCCTGTAGCTTGGTGAAAGACGATGTGAATCTGGACTGGGAATGAGGGCAGAGAAACAGGGACTAAATTTAAAGACCTTCAACAGGTAGAATTACCTGAGTGGTACTGAATGCTGGGAAAAAGAAAGAGCTAAAGGTCGATCCCAGGTTTCTGACTTGCTTATCTAAAGCAGCTTAAAGATCTCCCCTAATCACCTGTTCTCAGGGTAAGAGACATCATCATTCACTTAATCATCCATTCACTCATTCATTTATTCAACACACAAACATTGAGCTTGTCAGGTCCTCCCTGAGGCACAGGGGATATAGCACTGAACAAAGCTGTCTTAATTCCTTTCCTTCATGGAAGTTAAATTCCATTAGAGAGAGGAGCACATAGGCAAATATGTTAAAATGTGTCAGGTGGAGCACTGAGTCCAGAGGGAAATCTATTAGAGATAAGGCTGTAATATTAGAGGGAAAATTGCAGAGAAAAAAAAGGAAGGTAGCCAGATGAGGGGTGGAGAGTGACGGTAGGAGGTCAGGTACCAAGGGTGGTGAGAGAAGGAGGCCCTTGATGGAAACCTATAGAAAGTAGGAAAAGGGTGTTTCTAGCACAGGAAACTGCTGGTGCAAAGGCGAAAGGCTGGAAGCAATGTCCTTGGAAAGAATCCTCATGCCACACAGGGGCTGTCACCACCCAAAAGTAGCCAGTCTTCCTTGGAAGGAAGGCTGTGTTCCAGTGACAGGGCCTAAAGAGGCAGTACTCCACCTCCACCTTATACCCTCAGCAAATACTGCAATTCTGTCTGAAAGAAATGCCTGACACCTTAGAAAGCACCACCTCTTCAGGTTTCTAGATAGAGAACTCTCAAGTTGTTGAAAAAAGAAGGGTTGTTGCTATCAGGGAATGGATAATGGAAGAGACTCCACCTTTCACTCTTTCAAGAAAATGGGGGATAGAAAAAGCAAGGTCAATGATGTGCTCAGGACAATGAGAGGCCTCCCAGAGCATGGAGACGCTATCAGCATGTTAGAGCAAACAGAGGGTGCGTCACTGTTAAGAGGAGAAACAGCCTCCTCACAACCCACCTTCAGTCAGAAGGCTAAAAAGTCTTGTGTCTAGGGTCCAGAGGAGCAAAGAAGAAATTCTCAAGGGTTGGAAAGCAGATATAAAGGGCACATCTGGTGACCTCCCAGTCCATGGAGTAGGATGTATGTAGGAAAGAAAGCAATAGGCAGGTTCCAGGCCACAGCAACCTCAAAGGCGTAGCCAAAGGTGGAAGAAACTGTAGAAAGGTTGAAACATGGCCAGAGAAGGGGAAGGAAACTCATGAGACCTGCAGCAAGGGAGGAGAGAGTTTTAAGAGCAAATCCAATAGGGAGGTCAAGGGACACAAGGCCAACACATACTCATAGGACTAAGAAGATAAACTGGAAGGAGTTGGGAGTGAATAATGGATAGTGAGGATGCTTCTTTTTCAATTAACTATTGGAGCAAAAATTTGTTTGAATTGGGTGACGCCAAACTGGAACTGGTTAGAAGTCCACTGACAAGAGCTGATTGGCTATAGCTTAAGCAGTTGCCTTATTTGGGAAAGCCCTGTGGGCTGTTCATGATTGGTTATCCTTAGAATTCAATTTCTTCAGCTTGAGGCACTCTAAGCCTAGGTTTTGGTTCTCTTAAGCAAGTTGCTAAGACATTAGAAGCACTTCAGTCCAACAGTTTCCTTGATTAATTAATTTAACAGGGAGAACATAAAGAAGGTTAAATGTGGGGGGCACAGGACCACTGGAGAGGTAGACTGTGAAATATGGGAAGAGAATGAGAGTCCTGGGCCAGATTCTGATGACAAAGGAGGAGGCAAACACGGGTATGGACGCATAGATGCAGGGGCAGGAGTTGCCCTGCAACTCCTTAAATAATATGAATGGCATATTATTTAAATGTTTTTTTCTAATTTATTTATCTTTCTCTTCCTTCCAGGCAGCAGTGATGGCTGTCTACACTTCTTGCCCTCAGTGGAAAATTCAGCTTTCAGTTTTGAAACAAAGCTCCTCAAATCCATGGCTAAGACAGATCTGAAGGCTTGGTGCTTTGATTTGTAAGTGCTAAGGCTTGTCAAAAGGAAAATGCTTAGGATAGAAGGCACAAGACAGGCCTGCCTGGAAGACAAGAGTGTAACAGCATAGAAACTTCATTTCTTTAATATACCGTTTCCTCCTTTCTCTCCTTTTGATTCAAAAGGGCTTCATCCAGCACCCTGACTAACTTGCCTCCTCCCTTGCATGCTCACCCCCTTAACCATAAGCCCTCAGAACAATGAGTTTCTGGTTAGCATCAAATCATCTTAGGAACAAAGCCACAAGTCTGTTTATCTCAGAGACAGAGTTTTGGTAAAAATAGTGATAATGTCTAGACCTCAATGTGTTTCAGTTCCAAACCTAGAAAAGTGAAACCAGGTGAAGCAATGCCATGGCTAACATCAGTACTGATCAGGTGACCCTACCCTAGAAGTGACCAATCAGTAGATACCACGACCCTGACCACGACCCTGACCACAACTCTGACTCCCTTAGTCACCACAAATAATATGTTCCTAGGAAATCATTGGTAAGCCAGATCTTAGAGCATTAGCTTACCCGTTTCTAGGTGTAGGCAACTTCCTAAAATTAAATAAACCCTTACTGCAAACTCTCGTTTGTGCCTTTGTGTACGTAGGTAAATGGACCCCTTTAGTCCCGTAGCAATTTTGGTTCCCAACATGGGGCTACCTTTTGCCTGTGGATTCATGGACTTGGCCCAAGGCATGCCACCAGGCCCATGCCTAGCAGCTGACTGGACCTATTGCCTTGGAGGTAGGAGCTGGATGGCAGCCCATGACTTGGTGCCCTGACCTCTGGTGCTCTTGTTCACAGCATATGAAATGAGGAATTGAAAAGGCCTAGATTTGGAATTTTCTCTGGTTTTTAAAATTGAAGAAAACTTCTAGTAAGGTATCATAGGTGATGTCCCCAGGAAAACCACCTTCTTTTAAACCTCAGGGAAACCTGAATGAGAACAGGAAGAGATGCAGCTCCTGATAAACCTGTTTGTTTATCTGGTCTTCTTCTCTTAGACTCAGGAAACTTGGTGGGAACCAAGGAGGAGAGATCTTTATGGTCAGTCTACTTGAGTGAGTGTGTTTGTTACCTGTCAAGTCTGTGTACCCAGAGTGGGGGTGCGGTGTAAAACATTCCAAAAATGGGAGGATAAAATTGTCAGTCCTTTGCCAACATTTAGGTGACACCCTGATTCTCGAAGAATTAAAAAACTGTCATTGTTTTACAAATAAATCTCTACAGGACCAGAGATATGGCTCCATATGGAAATATCTGGTCTTCTCCTAGAACTCTTACCTGGGTAAAATGACAGTTTCAGGGAAGTAATTCTAATTAAAAGAAAAACAAAACAAAACAAAACAAACAAAAACCTTAGCCATCTGAACAGATCAATTCCAGCTGTTTCTTTCTAAATTAGTGAGTTTTGCTTTACAGTACCTGTCTCATGGCTACAAGATCTCCACGTGTCTGTCATTATCGTGGTATTTTCACAAAAATGAAATTGTTAATTTTTTTTTTTTAATGGAGCTCTGCCCTGGCTGAGTGGATAGGCACCGACCTGTGAACCCAAAGGTCAATGGTTCGATTCCCAGCCAGGGTACATAACCAGGTTGCAAGCCAGGTCTCCAGCCAGCTCCGTAGCTGGAAAGAGGTGAAAGGCAACCACACATTGATGCTTCTCTCCCTCTCTTCCTGTCACCCTTCCCCTTATCTAAAAATAATAAATAAAATCTTTTTTAAAAATCGAGTTCTATTAAATTGGCTCTTATATGAAAATTCAAAACTATAACAGAAATGTCAACACAAGAAATATCCAAACATGTAAGGTTTTTTGAGTTTATTTGAGCCAAACTGACAATTGCCAGGAAGCAAAATGCTCCAGATAATGGCAATATTACACCTTATTTTATCTGTTATAATCAAAGAAGGAGGCATAGGAGGGTTACAAATTCCTTGGTGATAGATTAGGGACACAGGAGAAAAGCAAAGCAGGGAAACCTCTAGGATTGGATAAAGAGTAAAATGGAGAGACAAATGCCTCTTTTACATTGGTGAGTATAAGCTGGTTAACAATGACAATTACAGGACATAGAGATGGTATGCAGGGAGCAACAGAACAACGAAGGCTTCTGTCTCTCCTGCCATGGTGTGAGGTTGCGATCTGAGAGTCTGGAGAAGATTACTCTGACCTTTCAAAGGTATGTTATCAGGTATGCTACCCTTAGATGCAAAATGTACCATACAGGCTCAGGTAAGGTAAAGACTGACCTTTGTTAGGGCAAAAATGTTCCCTAGGACAGATGTGACTATGTGCCATGAACAAGTTTTAGTTAGAAGGTTGTAATTTCAGACCATCCTACAAGGTTGCTTTCAGTCTCTGTGTTTGTAAGGCTACCATGCAGGCCTCTGCAGAGTTTGTCAGGTTTAGCATGCAGCTTCTACCTTTTTTTTTTTTTTTTGGTCCACAAAATCTAAGCAAGTACTTTTTGGTGTCACATCACCTGGGAAAATGTTTAATATTAAAGCTGGCTTGAGTTTGGTTTGGTTTAGTTAAATAGGCACATTTTAAAAAGAATCATCAGGCCCTGGCTGGTGGCTCAGGTGGATAGGCACCATCCAATGAACCCAAAGGTCACTGGTTCGATTCCTAGTCAGGGCACATAACCAGGTTGCAAGCTAGGTCTGTAACTGGAGGCAGGAGAAACATTGATGTTTCTTTCCCTTTCTTCCTTTCTCCCTGCCCTTCTCTCTAAAAATAACACATTTTTTAAAATCTTTTAAAAAAATTAAAAAATAAAAGAATCATCAAATAATACTTTTATTTTACCAGGATATCTGGTATCTCTGTTACAAAATTTGTCAGCACAAACTTGGTATGATAATTTTCATAATTAAACTAAATTATTAAAAGAAAGTAAATTAATAAGTACAAATGGAATAAAAAGTTACTTTTAGGTTAACTCTTTAAAAAAAATTATATTGTACTTAAATGGATTTATATATCTCTTTGGTAACTTGAAACTTTAAAGTTTTGCTAACTAAATAGTAGATATTCACTGAATGTCTAGAGCATTTCCAAATGAGAAAAAATAATGAAACATTAATTACTGAACACAGGTTCATCTACTGTGTGCTTATTATAGAGAAAAGATATGTGGGCTATTAGTAAAAACATCTGATGCCATATTTAAAAATGTGCTGTAAAAAAATATAGTATATGAGGTCTGCCCAGAAAGTATCTAGCCACAAACTATGGAAAATAGAATATTTATTCACATATTCTTATTAAGTAGACATTATATAATGTAAGCTATATGAAAAATCTCTAGGAGTCACAAAGTCCTGATATAATACTCATTTGTAATTCTTGTTACCTTAAAATGTTACAAATAGCAAAGTTCTTTGTCAATTACATTATAATCAGATCTATAACCATCTTATTTTAATTTTTGTTATTTACAGACAATCAATGTTTTACTCTGATGATTTTGCAAGTATGTTTGATCTTCAAAAAGATCCAAGGACTGACTTCTTCTAAGACAGTTTTCTGAGAATAAACTTTCAGATCATACCTTTAAACTAAATGAAGATTTATAAAACTCTAAGGAATAAAAAGATTAATGGACTTCTGGCAAAGGATCAAGATAAACAAGAATTAATTATATGGAACTGAATGAACTGAGGATAATTTTATTTTTATAACTTTTTGTTCACAATATTGCTAATATTTAATCTCTTATTTTCCAGACTTAAGGAAACTTGTTTTCTCTCCAACTATGATTTAGAGCAATTTGGTAAATTATACCTTTGTAAGCAATATTGAAACATTTATATATTTTTCTCTGCCTTGTTCATCTAGAAGTTTGGAGCCTCTCAATGAGTATTAATATTTTTATGGCAATATGGTTGTTTGTATAAATTCAATAGGAATATGTTCTTTTTATGACAGCACACTGTGGGAAACTGGTTTATTACCATGACTTTGACTGGAATGCCAATGTTTGAGTGAGACATGCATAGACTCTGGATGTCACCAGAAAGATTTAAGGCATTAAGATTGATTTTGGAAGCAAATAAAAGCCCACTGGAGAAATGGCCTGGTACCTTACTTACACAGATCATAGTAATCTTTCCAGGTTGCTTTCCTGAGAAATGGCAAAGGAAGAACTTCAAAACGTTTGGGGGAACCTAAAGAATCTGAGAAATTCACATAGAAATTGATAGATGTTGCAGGCAAGTGATGATGGCCACTATCTGGCTTGTCTTCTTAGGCCTGAGAGTCTAATTAAAATTGAATCTAGAGAGAGATTCCTTATGAGATTCCAGCGAAGCAGATTTTACAAACCTTATAAATTAATTATTATTCTTGCCATACTTACATAAATAACAGGCCAAATTTAATGAAACTGGATTTATACAATAAATTGGTCTTGACTCTCTTTGGAAAAATTAGGGTAATTTTAAGGAGAAAAATTATTTTAATAGAAATCATAATGTCCAATCGTGGATATTAGATTCTGGTTCAGTTGATGGTCTTTAAAACCTTTTTTTTTTTTTTTTTTTTTTTCACCTGTGGAATTGGACTAGATTCTGAGTCTTCCTAATGAAAGTAGTTAGCTATATCCCTCTTAACTGGTATTTATGCTTTTCTCCCATCCTTTGCTTTGGAAATTGAGAACTAAAATTACTTTTTTTTCAGCCTTGCAACTGCAGACCCCAGCTAGGTGACATATTATGAACTTCTGTAGCCCTGGCTGCTGGCTCAGTGGATAGATGCTGGGCTGCGAACCCAAAGGTTGCTGGTTCAATTCCCAGCCAGGGTACATAACCAGGTTGCAAGCCAGGTCTCCAGCCAGGTCCTTAGCTGGAAGCAGGTGAAAGGCAACCATACATTGATGTTTCTCTCCCTCTCTGCCTTTCTCCATATATGTATATATAATTTCATTATATATATATATAATGAAAATTATCTTTTAAAAGTGAAAAAAATATATAAACTTTTGAAAAATCCTCACAACAGATCATATGTGGATGTTTTCAGTGACTGATGCTGTGTGAACCACACAAAAGCTTGCTGAAACTGGTGTTAGGACATTCATCAGGGATATTTGACCTTCAGACCAAGGGAATCTCTGGATTTTCATTGTTTGCTTTCATTCCAGCAAACATAAAGCTCTGAGCCTCTCATCTAAAGGTCTTCTTGACTCGTAGTTTAAGACTCAAAGACTAACTTATGGTTTGCTCTAATAATTACTTGTGTACCTTCTACTGCTTCTTCTTCTGCCACTGCTGTGGTTCCTGCTTGTAAATTGAACACCTAGAATGCATCCTTTTAAGGCTCAGTGACCATCATGTAAGAGGTGGGCGTGTGAAATTATGAGAGCCAGATAAAAGGGGCACACTAGCCAGACAAATCTGACTTCATCTTATGAGCTAATTCTCCCTCTTAATTGAACCTAGGCCCGGGGCCCTATATTCCTCAACATCAAGGAATGTGCAAAAGAAAGGGGGTGGGGGGATTGTAACCATGTAGAAACTTCATTTCTTTAACATGACCTTTTTTTCTTTTTTTCCCTTTTGATTCAAACTGGCTTCATCCCGCACCCTGACTCACCCACTTCCCTCTCCCTTGTTCATCCACTCCCTTACTCATAAGTTCTCAGAACAATGAGGTTCTGGTTGGCATCAAATAATCTTAGGAACAAAGCCTGGGCCTGTTAACCCTAGAGACAGTTTTGGTCAAACTAGGGATAACATCTAGGCCTCAGTGTGTTTCAGTTCCAGGTCCAGAAAAGTGGTGAAATCAGATGAAACAATGCCATGGCTGACATCAGGGCCAGATACTCCTACCTTAGAAGTGACCAATCAGTAGAGACCAAGACCCTGACCACAACCCTAATTCCCTTAGTCACCACGATTAATGACTTCTGCCTTATATAACCCGTCCCCTGGAATCCATTGGCAAGCCATTAGCTACCTGTGTTTCCAAGCATGGGCAGCTTCCTAAAAATAAATCCTTACTTTCTTCTCTGCAAAGTCTGGTTGCAGGGATTTACTGGGCTTGGATGTGTGCAGGCAAATGGACCCTCTCAGTCTGATAACAAGAGCACTGGCCTGTAAAATCAGCCATAGGTTGGCAGGAGAAAGCCATAGGAGGACGGCAGGATGTTATGTCAAAGTAAGTTTTGATAGCACATAGGAATAAGGTGAAAATCTTTCTCTATGTTGTCATAAGAAACGTCCAAAACTAAACAGAATCTTTGAGTTTATTTGAACCAAACTGATAGCAATTGCCAAGAAGCCAAATATCAATGGATTGAGAATATATCCCAAAGAATGCAAGTTTCGCAGTTTATTTTATATTTAGAATCAAAGTAGGAAGTGTAACCCATTAGTAGTAGATTAAGGGGGCAGGAGGAAGCAATGTGGGGAGAAATCTTTGGGATTGAATGAAAAGTAAAACAAAGAGATGCCTCTTTTACATGGATGGTACTGGATAGTTACTAATTAGCATTTAAAGCACATAGAGATAAAATGCAAGGAACAAGATTACTAGAACAGATTCTGTGGTCTCTAGCTCTGGTGCCCTGAGGAACCAGGAAAAGAGATTACCCTGACATTCCAAAGGTAAGTTATTTTAGATGCAAAAGGGCAAGAGACAGGATCACTTACGTAAAGACTGACCTTTACCAAGAAAGTTACAGGCCTAGGACATGACTACCTGCCATGACCTACTTTAAGTTATGAATTTTTATGTTCAGATCATCCTATATGGTTGCTTTTGGTCTCGAAGTCTTGGTGTCTCAGTCACCACAGGGCAACCAGAGTACAGCAAATGCAGCAGCAACAGCATATTAGTCAGAAAGTGCCTGAAATAGCTTCTGTCACCCACTCTATAAGTATTCCAGGGGACATGAGTCAGTTTTCCTAACAATGAAATGGGGAGAAGTACAGCTCCCTTGAATATTTGAATAGAGATCAAATGAGATAATTCATAAATAGCTGTTGGAATGTAGAAAGCATGTGTGAAGTATGATTTTTCACTCCCATTGTCATCTATTGATGACCCCCTTGGCCATTCAGAGACCTAATCCCTGTCTTCCTTCCTGATGTGAAGTACTCTTAACAGTCCCAGTAAATCACTTGGAAAATCAAATTCAAAGGAACATTAGCCTGTCAGAGTATAATGTAATGAACTACACAAATGGTAACTGAGCTTTGACAATGCTTTCTGCCTCTTCTTTGGCAAGACCTGTTCTGTTGCATTGTGTGACAGCATAGGAGTAAATAAGGCAGTTGAGGAATTTTTTAATAGCTTCAATCAGCCTTTCAGCTCAATATAAACAACATTTAATTGAGAGGCCAGTTCTCATGGCTTAAGAACCTATTTGGTTTTAGTGTGTATATGAGTAGTGGGAAATATTTTTACATTGGACATTAGGTACTGTGAGCTATTGAGTGAATTAAAGAGAATACTAATTCACTAACTATAGTATTACAGTTGTCTTTTGTTAACAAGCTTCCTAACACTTTATGGCTTAAAAAAACAATTTAGTTTTCTTTCTCATGCTTCTAGGGCTGATAGGCAGTTCTCAGTTAGGGTCTCACATACAGCTGTGGTCAGAAGGCAGGCTAGTGCTGGGGTAGGTACCTGGGTGGGGATGGCTGGTGACTGGTAAACATCTCTCTTCTGACAGGACCTCTCCCTTCTTATAGAAAATGGTAGGATGTTTTTTACAGCTCAAGAATTCATTTTCCTAGAGCCGCATTAGGTGATCTGGGATAACTGGAACACATTGGATGAAGTGGGGGTAGGGTTAGGGACCAGGCAAAGGCCTAAGAAGTTAATGGAGGCAAAAGAGTGCAGTAGTTAAGAACACTAGCCTGAGAGATGGAGACCTTGGGCTCAGTTTGCTATATTACCACTTGGTTGGCTCTTCCGCTCACTAGCTGTGTGACCTGGTAACAGATCCTTACCCTCTCTGAGCTTCATTTATCCCATCTCCAAAAAGGGCAAATAATGCCTACCTTGCAGGGTATTGTGAAGACTAGATAAAGTAATGAAGAGCAATGCCCTGTGTTTTGAAGATGCTTGTTAAGTGATGATGACAGAAGAAAGTGTTTCAGGAACCAAACCTAGATGCAGCTCAAGAAATGAGAAATTTTAGTGCTAAAAATTTCAGTAGGTTCCAGGATTTCTGGCAATAGATAGAATCAAACTTTCCATGTACTGTTTTAACCCAAGAAGGAAAAACATACTTTTGATGAACAAACTTGTTTTTGGATACTTGTTTCTACCTGCATTATTGTCCCTGTAGTGGATCCCCCAAAGAAAATCATGGTTGTGGCTTAATCTGGTACCTTGTAAATGGAGTTGTTTTTTATTACAGTGGTTGTGTTTGGCTCTGGGGAAACGGGAAGCTCAGATCACAGCATGCTCTAAGTGGGTGTGTGCTGGGAATGCCCATTGCTGGTCCTTTGTACATAGCACCTCTCCCATAAACTGTCAGAGCTCTTGGTGACAGCTAAATACATGCTTTAGACATGTGTTAAAAATCAGGCATGCCAGGCCCAGCTCGGATTTCATATCACTGAATTGCCTTCTATGTTGGTCCTTAAGAAAGAAGGCAAAAACCTCAAGCACAGATTAAGTTGCTTGCAGGTAGAATTACAGGACAGGGGCCTGGCTGGGAAAATGTGCCTACAATTTAAGGGCATCAGAGAGGACCCTACTGCTTAAGTGCTTCAAGAAGTATAGAAAGTGGCAAGCATTTTGCTCTTTTTAAAAACTTTTTTGGACTTTAAAGCTCAACTTTAAGTGTTGGTTAAAAACAGGACAGGCAGCAACAATTTTTATCTCCATCAATATTAATACTGGGGATGAGTCTTCCACCCAAGTGACAGGAAAACATCCAGAATGAATTTGAGTGGCCAGGAAGATTTAGAAAATGATAGTGCCTCAACAGAGGTTAGAATTGAATCTATCTGCTTTTGGCCCACTTTGGAAGATGATCTCGTCACACTATGAATAAACAGATAAAAGAAGTGCAGGCCAGGGATGGAGAAACTGACTAGGTAAACTTAACCATTGACAGAGAGACGTTTTTCTGCTTACCAAGATTAAGAAGTATAAATAGGTAGTTACAGAATAGCCACGTGGATGTACAGTACAGTATAGGAAATGGAGTAGCCAAAGAACTTATGTGCATGACCCATGAACATGAACAATGTGGGGGGATTGCCTGAGGGAGTGGGGGTTGGCTGGGTTGAGAGGGGTACAGGGAGAAAAATCAGGGCAACTACAATAGCATAATCAATAAAATATAATTTTAAAATATATCAAGCCTAAACATGGAGTAGGCAGTTTCTTAGCATCTTCTGTGGTCAAATACTGTAGCTTGGCAATCAGAACAGGCCTGAGAAAGAGGATGTATCCTCTTCAGCTCAGCTACATGACTCATCCAGGGTCCTTACAATAAGGAAGATGTGTTTCATTCTCCTTCCTCTAAGAGAAAAGGCATTTTTAAAAAAGAAGAGCAAAACTCCTTGGTCATACTTGAATTGTGAGGTCAAGAAGTAAAATCATCAGCTCTGGCTGATGTTTGATTCCCCATCAGGGCATACACCTAGGTTGCAGGTTCAACTCCTTATCTGGGCACTTACAGCCCCTGGTCCTGGCATATATGGGAGGCAACAAATTGATGCTTCTCTTTCACATCGATGTTCCTATCTCTCCCTTCCTCTCTCTCTTAAAGAAATGAAAAATGTCCTAGTGTGAGGCTAAGATTAAAAAAAGAACAATAACTAAAACCATTAGTAAAGCTTAGGTGGAAATAGACACAGAGACAATCAACTCATCTAAAATTGAAGCAAATATTTTAGATCATTTAATAAGTGTTTCTTGCAGTCAGAACTGTGTATTTAACTGTGATATATATATATACATACATATATATATATGTGCATATATATATATATATATATATATATACACATATATCATAGGGAGATAAAAATGGATTTTCCAAGATAATTAACCAAAATAATGTGACTACCAAAAACTAAAGAAGGCTTAGGCAGCATTAAAAGAAATATAGAAAGTAAAAAGAGGAAAGTGATGTATTATTCTGTTCTGTGGTTCTGTGTCATGGGTTTCAAATACCACATTTTAAGAGGCAGCTAGTGAAAACCTGGCACGTTCAAAGGACAGAAACCAGGGTGGTAGGAAATGTAAAACCCTGTCACATAGAGATGGTTCAGGAATCAGGACTATTTGGGGGCAAAGGGAGGGAGGCCAAGGGACAAAGAGACATGATGCTTTTGTTTGTTCATTTTTCCTTTTTTATTTTTTAAATTTAAAAGGAAGTCATGTGGTTTTACCTTGTTTGTATAGAAGTTTCAAGATAAATATTGGGTGTAAGCTGAAAAAGTCACTCAATTTTGGAGTCAGATACCTACCTCATGGCACTGAAATCCCTGTCACAGTAGGATGAATTGGCCCTTGATTTGAGCATTGGATGAAACTGGATTAGGATGAACTAAATTTAGAGGCAGGGTGGGTGCCATAATTGCATTAAAAGCTCAGTTCTAGAAACTTACAGATATTCAACTTCACTCCCTTATTTCATGTGACCCTGAACACTCTACTTAACCTCTCTGAGCTTCAGTTGCTTCATCAGAAGATGGAGATAACAGTGCTTGTACCATAGAGTTGTTTTGAGATGTGAACACATTAATGCATATAGTTTCACATTCTGCTTAAATGTGCTTAATGAATAGCATATTTTTTTCTTATTTTTCATGAGTATTAGGGTTTTTATTACCCTTATAGTCAAATGTAAATTTTCCCAATTACCTAGATTCAGGAAACTTAACATGCAACATTTATGTTTCCAACCACAAGGTGGCAGACAAATTGACAACCTATTTCATGCTCTGGGGTCTACCTTGGAGGTAAGAAGCAGTAAGAAACCAGTAAACAATGAAAACGAAAAGAGAAATGAACTGGACCCACATGCTTCTAGCCAGACACAAAGCAGGGTGGGACCCATGAAATCAAGTCATGACTTTACTGGGAATTTACTATGCATGGACTTTTCTATTATTACTTTTTAGGTTGGCTTTTGTAGAAATAAAATATCTATTGAATAATAAACAGGGGATTCCTGAGAGCTGTTGTTCATGGTGATTCTACTCAGTGATAAGAGACAAGTGGAAAAAGATGGTTAGAAAAAGAAAGTATGTGTTTACAGTTGTGTAAAAAAGATATTGAATATTTATATGGCAATGCCCTTCCCCCTCATCCTTAGATCTAGGCTCAAACCCAGCCTCACATCTACCTGCATGAAGATATAACCAATACATATAATCACCTAGGAGTCCTTTCTTGCCTACTGCTCCTCCGAGCTCCCCTTTCCCAAATCCTGGTAAAAGAAATATAAAAGAACAACTTTTCATGGGAAAGGATATTGGATTTCCCTTGAGCAAGGACATTGACTTGGGGAAGGGGGATAGGTGAAAGAATGCCAGTCCCACCTGGGCTACTGAAGTAGCTGGTTTGGTGTGAACAAGTCAGTCTGTCAGTGTCCTCACTCACATAGAGAGGGGGTGACCTAGTCTCCAAGAGTTTGTCCCATCCTAATAGTCTCTTACTCTCTAAAGAAGAGAATAACATCTTTCTCTGAAGCCTAGTATCCAATCCTTAGTTCCCTGGTCCATTAGTCACAATTCACATGAAAGCACCAAGCTGTATATAATTTAATAAAATTGGAAGAAAACTTGAAATCAAATAGCCTTGTCCCCCCAGTTTGAAGATGAAGGAACAGACTTTTAATGATAGAAGTAATTTTATCAAGAATAGACATCAGGCCAGGACTAAGGCTCAAGCCTTCAGAAATTCTGATGATAATTGTCATGCATGTGTATACCTGTCCACCACACCCTACATGGTGACAATGTAAGAGTTTTGTTAAATATAATTTAGATACCATAAGATCAACACATATCAATTGTACAATTCAATAGCAAATTTACAGAGCTGTGGAACCATCACCACAATCCAATTTTGGAACATGTTTATCACTCAGGAAAGACTTCTGCACCCATTTGCAGTCATTCTCCATTCCCATCACTAGTAAATATTAATCTACTTTGTCCCTCTTCAGATTTATTGCTCTGCACACTTTATATAAATGGAATCATACAATATGTGGTCTCTTTCCCAAATTTAGAGGGAAAAATAGTCTGTTAGCTTTATCAAGATGAGGAAATTTCTTTCAATTGCTAGCCTGTTGGAAGTTTTTTTTATCATGAATGGTGCTAGATTTTATCAAATGCTTTTTGTGCATCTTTCGAGATAATCATGTGGTTATCTTATGGTTGTTATGTAATCCTTTTTATATGTACATAGATTGATTCATTTTGCTAATATTCTGTTGAGGATTTTTGCATCTACACTCATGAGGAATACTGGTCTGTAGCTTCTTGTGATGTCTTTGGTCTGGTACTAGGGTAATACTAATTTCATGATATTAGTTCTCTTATGTTTTGTGGAAGAGCTTTTGAAAAATTGGTATCATATTTCCTCTGAATGTTATATATAATTCACCAGTGAAAACATTTGGACCTAGGCCTTTCTCTGAGGGAAAATCAAATTCTTTATTTATTATGGGTTTTTTAGATTTTTATTTCTTCCTTAGTCGATTTCATTAATTTGTATCTTCACATAATTCTCCTTTTTTAATCTAAATTGTCTAAGTTATCAACATAAAATTGTTCATAGTATTCACTTATAATCATTTTAATTTCTTCAAGGTTGAAAGTGAAGCCTTCGCTTTTATTCCTAATTTTGGTAAATTGAATCCTCTCTTTTTTGTTGGTTAGACTAAATCAGATTTTGTAGCCTGACAATATTGATATTTGGGCCCAATAATTTTTATTATGGGTGGGGCTGCCATGCATTGTAGGATGTTTAGTAGCATCTATGGTCTTTACCCACTGCATGCCAATAGCATGCACACATGTAGACATAAACACATACACACACACACACCCCAAAGTATGACAAGTTAAATTTCTCCAGGCATTGGAAAGTGTCCCCAGAGGGACAAAGTCAATCTGGTTGAAAACAACTGGTCTAGATCAAGTTTCAATTTTGAAGATTTTTAATAATCAACTTTTTTCATTGATTTTTATCTACTTTTTATTTTTCAGTTAATTTGGCCTGCTCTAATTCTGAATTCCTTACCTTCTACTTGCTTTGGGTTTAACTAAATCTTTTTTCCCTAGTTTCTGCAGGTGGAAGCTTAGGTGATTAATCTGGAGTACAAAAAGTGATATTAAGACAGATTGTATTTTGGATAACTTGAATTTCAGTAGACCTAGCCTCTTAGCCAGAAGAACTATTCAATAATCAGTTAATACAAACTGTTAAATAATCATTAATAAATAAACAATAGTAAAAGAAAAGCTTTTCTCCATCTTCAACCTTGCCTTCCCTAAGCAAAATATTGTGTAAAAGAAATTTAGCTGTGGTTAACTTCTAGCCAATTCTCTTACCTAATAACCCTAGATTCCCTAAATGACACGAATTATCAACCCTTCCTTGAAACTTCTTTTCACTTCTCATCTACATCTGACCTCTTTTCATTTACTTATACTGATAGAATTAGCTAATCTAATTGAATGATTGCTGGTTATATAAAAACGTTATTTTTCTAGGTTCTATAAATAATGAACAGTATATGTAAGTGATCGATACACAGTTGATCACAATGTAATCACTATCATAATAGTGATGATGTAGATAGTAAAAGAAGTACCATTAAGAAAAATTAGACTGTAAAATAAAGATTTAACTTCAGGTCAAGATGGTAGGCCTACGTAAATGCAGTACTCACATCCTCCCACAACCACACCAAAATTGCAACTAAACTGCAGAACAACCACCATGCAGAACCACCTGATATCTAGCTGAACAGAAGTTCAATAATGAAGGATATAAAGAAGGAGCCATGCTGAAACTGATAGGAGGAAGCAGAGGTGCAAAATGGGCTGGTCTCATACCCACATGTTATGGATAAAAACTGAGAGAGATACATTGGCTACAGAGGTCCCCCCTGAAAGCAAGTGGTCCCAGCCCCAGCCCAGACCACCCACCCAAGGTTCCCGTGCCAGAAAAATAAGTCCTTGTGACTTCTGTCTGTTAAAACAAACAAACAAACCAACAAACCAGTAAGAATTGAGGCTGACGTAAGAGAGAGGTTTCTGGGGTCCCAGGCAGTTCCTCTAAAATGGCTCTCACTTTGGCTTACTCAGACCCACTTGCTCTGAGTTCCAGCACTGGGACAGCAGCATAAAAGGCACTAGAAGCATATTGGGAGAAACTGAATTGTCTAGCATCAGAGTGAGAGCTGGGGCACAGTTTTCTCCCATACAGAAGTGCTAGCAGAGGCCATTGTTCCTTTTTTGAGCCCTTCCCCTACAGAGTCAGCAGGTATGAACCATATCCAAGTCTCCATCACCATGTCCTGATGACTCCTTGAGACCCCATCCCAATCAACTTATAGGCCCACGCAAGCTGTTTCCAGTGGCTTTTCCATACAAACATCCTGTCCTGATTCACATTTCAGACTGTCCTAAAATCTCTCAAACAAGTAGCAATCGGCCTCAGCATGCTTTGTACCTCTCGCTAAGTAGCCCCAGGCCTTGCACTAGCAGCACTGAGCCTTGGTTACTAGATTGGCCTTTTCTGACCACCTCTAACCCAGAACAAGTAACAGCCATCTGCAGGTTGCATTGTAGCTCATGCCAGGTAGCTCTGGACAGAACACAGGTGGCAGCTGATCTTGGCTTGCACCTCCCAGGAGGCCCCAGAGCCAGCACACCTGGTAGACAACTTCAGACCATATCAAAGCACCTCTACAACTGACACACTCACCAGATGGACTCAGTAGTCACCAGAGTCCTGCTGAAGTAAGTCCTACTCTATGGGGTCAGTCCTTGCACAGCTGATCCTTCATGGTGCTTGCAGCCAGTCCCTGTAGCTGATCAGCTCTGGGGATAAATCCCTTCCACTGACATGCCAAAAGCAATCAAAGCTCAACTACAACAACAGTATGCTCCCCTGGAGTGCCCAGAAGAATAGGAAGGCTGTCCTGGACCCTACAGGATACCTACTACATAAGGCCACTCTACCAAGCCTGGAAGACGTAGCAGTTTTATCTAATATATAGACACAAACACAGGGAAGTTGCCAAAATAAGGAGACAAAGATATAGGTTCCAAATGAAAAATCAGAACAAAACTCCAGAAAAAAAGAACTAAACAAAATGGAGACCAGCAATCTACTAAATGCTAAATTCAAAACACTTGTTATAAGGATGCTCAATGTACTTAAGGGAAGAGTAGATGAACTTAGGACTTCAACATAGAGATAGGAGACATAAAAATGGAACTATAAAACATAAAAAGGCCCTGGCTGGAAGCTCAGTGGATTGGTGCCAGCCTGCAAACCCAAAGGTTGCTGGTTTGATTCCCAGTCAGGGCACATAACCAGGTTGCAAAGCCAGGTCCCCAGCCAGGTCCTTAGCTGGAGGCAGGTGAAAGGCAACCATACATTGATCTTTCTTTATCTTTCTTCCTCCCTCCTTTCCCTTCTCTCTAAAAACAATGAATAAAAAATATTTAAAAAAACATAAAAAGAACCAGTTAGAAATGAAGGATTAAATGAAATGAAGAATACATTACATTATAGGGTATCAACGATGAAGTACATGAAGCTGAGGATCAAATCAGAGATTTGGAGAAGGAAACAGAAGACATCCAATCAGAATAACAAAAAGAAAAATGAATTTTTAAAATGAGTATAGTTTAGGTCCTGACTGGTGGCACAGTGGATAAGGTGCTGATCTGCAAACCCAAAGATCACTGGTTCGATTCCCAGCCAGGGCACATAACCAGGTTGCAAGCCAGGTCTCCAGCCAGGTCCTTAGCTGGAGACAGGTGAAAGGCAACCATACACTGATGTCTCTCTCCCTCTCTGCCTCTCTCCCTTCCCTTCTCTCTAAAAATAATAAATAAAAATAAATAAATAAAATGAGCATAGTTTAAAGAGCCTCCTGGACAATTTCAATCAACATTCACATCACAAAAGGAGAGGAGCGAGAACAAGGAATTAAATGCATATATAGGGGTAAAAAGTTCTACAACCTGATAAAGGAAATAGACATACAAGTCCAGGAAGCACGGAGTCCCAAACATGATAAACCCCCAAACCCCCAAACATGATAAACAGACCCACACCAAGACACATCATAATTAAAATACAAAAGGTTAAAAAACAAAGAGAGACTCTTAAAGGCAGCAGGAGAAAAGCAGTTAGTTACCTACAAGGGAGCTCCCATAAAGCTTATCAGCTTGTTTCCCAACAGGAACTTTACAGGCCAGGAGAGACTGGCAAGACATGCTCAAATAATGAAAAGCAAGGACCTACAAGCAAGATTACTCTATTCAGCAAACCTATCATTTTGAATTAAAAGATTGTAAATGATAGCTTTGTCTTTTCTGAAACAAGAAAAAGCTAAAGGAACTCACCACCACAAAATCAGTATTACATGAAATTTTAAAAGTTACAAGAAGGAACCCTGGCTGGTGGCACAGTGGATAAGGTGCTGACCTGTGAACTCAAAGGTCACTAGTTGATTTCCAGCCAGGGCACATAACCACGTTGCAAGCCAAGTCTCCAGCCTGGTCTGTAGCTGAAGGCAGGTGAAAGGCAACCACGAATTGATGTCTTTTTTCCTCTTTGCCTTTCTCCTTTCCCTTCTTTCTAAAAATAATAAATAAAATCTTTAAAAAAAAAAGTTACACGAAGGAGAAGAAGAGAAGGAGAAGGAAGAAAAGAATAAGAAGGAGGAAGGGGGAGGAGGAGGAGAAGAATAAGTAGAAGGCAGAGAGGGAGAAGAAGAAGAAGAAGAGAAGAAGGGGAAGAAGAAGAAGGGGAAGAAGAAGAAGAAGAAGAAGAAGAAGAAGAAGAAGGAGGAGGAGGAGGAGG